>JAPCYP010000020.1:6600000-6790223 GCA_035048595.1 Echinosophora koreensis
GTAGTGCGTAGTGCAAAACCCTAGCAGAGCTCTCATATCTTCTTCCTTAATTCCTTGTCAAGTTTCCCTGCAAGTGCCCGCAGTGTGGTTTTACCTAGAGAGAGGTTATTATGAAAAGTAGATTTGATATGGGTTTTCATTATAAGGAGGGCTTGAATTGAACTATTGGGATTTAGTTATATTTTCTTATTCCTATTATTTTTTCCAGGGTTTGTTACTGTCTTTTTAATAGAGAAGGACGGTTACTAATGAAAGTCTGAATGACATAAATGATATATTATAAGGATGTTGATTTGGTTGATGGTATAATTGAGCTTGCACTTGATGCGAGGTCTATAGGTAAAATCATTTAGTTAATTTTTTTCCTTCAGAATCACTTGATGATTTTGGTTCTTTATGGTGCTTTTAAAATTGTTGTTTTGATTTTTTTTTTTTTCCGATTACAACTAGAGTAGCTTTATTTAGATTGCTCTAACAAGATTGTTTATTTAATGAAGCATATGAAAATTTTCATGGGCCTTTTTATTTTGGTCTGTAATATGTATTTTCTTATTTCAGGGCATTTTTTCGGGCTGCAATCAAGTTTTGTGGTGATAATGCAGATATCAATTTTAGGGTCAGTAATTATAATGAAAATATAAAGCAGGTTAGTGGCAAGATAATCCTACTATTACTGCATGCAGTTCTAATTGTAGCCTCAATTATGCCAAAGATGAGGAACTTCATAAAGGAAGTATCATTGTTGAACTTTATTTGTCTTATAGGTTCAAAATATAATTTATATATATGCATATTATGAAATCTAATGATGGTTATTATGCTGTCATGTATAGCATTCACCATTAATCAAGTGTCTATATTTAATACTAAAACGTTACAAAATTCCTTTGTTATTTTTTTTGGATGGGCGATTGTGTTAGCTAACACTATCCTCGACCTTTTGGCAGTGAAGTTTCTGTGATGGTGCAGGAAAAAAAAAAGGAAGGTCCTTTTGGGTACTACATCAATGGGGTACAGTATCACTTTATGCCTACGACTGATTTTCATCTTCTAATGGGGTACAATTTCACTTTAATAGTGATTTAAATTTTTAGGTTACTTTTTTAGAATCTTTTAATTCAAACTTCCCTTAAATGATAAACTTTTGCTGTAAAATTTTGTGTAGGCATGAAACATGATGCATGATGCTCTACTTCAGAAGTTAACTACTGGGGAAGTAATAATATAGCTTCCTATATTTTATACGAGCTATTCAACCTATTAGAGATATTTTATTGGAGCTATTTTACCTATTTCACCTATTAGGCATCTGAGTTTTTAAATTTTTATCTATTCTATGTGTTATACTTAAGTTATATGAATGGATTAGTACATTTGGTTTAAAGTTTCAAAGTCTTTATTAGGTGAGACGCATAGATTGTAGCTAATTGAAATGTTCTTTTTCAGATGGTCATCCGATTTTTTGTACCAGCAACAAGAACCCCTCAAACTCACCCCAAGAATAATATCTTCCTTTCATTGTTTTGCTCCAATATGTTCCGAGATTGTATTTGATTTTTCCATTAAGTACTCAATTAATCGAAGCAACATGAGTGGTTACGAAGACTGCCTGGGCAAGAGCTGCACATAATCTGCTATTGTACATGCTGGCTAGCTATGTATGTAATTTTGATTGGTTTTTTGTTCCTATTTATAAATATGTACATCTTTCTCAAATGTAGACACTTAATCATGTGAGCTCTTTGAAACTTAGGGTATGTCAAATTTTCTGCTATAACAATGTCTCTATTTATCCTTGCTGGTTTTAGGGGAAACTTGATTTCTTCTGCCTTGGGGTAGGTGTGGTAATACAATAATGTTTTTTTTTTCTTACTTGATTTATTTGTGAGTTGCATTTGTAGGCCCTCTTTGCTAATATGCTAATGTTTGACTATTGAGGGGACTCTCAATATTGGTTGATTTTACAAAATCAACAAGGAACCTGAAACTTGAATATGTAAAGGATATACTTAGCAATGCAAAGTTAATGGCAGATGAAGCTTATAAGAATTGCCTAAGGAAATAAAATAAGCATGGTTTGGTTAATAATGTTCATCTCTTGGTGCTTTTGATGCATTAACATGCTTAATTGATTTTATATTGAAGAACATACCGCGTTTGGGTAAACAACTTAATTAAGAGCTTATCACATAAGACCTTATCGCATGAGAGCTTATGCCATAAGAGCTTATGAAGAAAGGGGTAGGAGAGGATTCGAATGGGTCAAGCACGGAGGGGTCATAAGCACTTGTTAAAATTCCATAAGCTTGTTCCCGTGACTTATGAAAATAAGTAAAAAAAACTCCTTATGGGATGGCATAAGTTACTTTTATAAGCTCTGCCAAACACACTGTATAAGAGCTTATGTTATCAGATAAGTCAAAATGAGCTTAAATAAGCTCTTCCAAATGCCACCATAATATTATAAATTTTAGTGGAGTGTATGAAGCATCTATTTAGTTTCCTATTTCAAAAGAAGAGACAAATTTAACAGCATTTACATGCACCAGAAATTGTGGACTGATAGTTGTGAAAGTGGGATTTTGAATCAAATTGGTTTTTTTTTTTTTTCCCGCAAAGAATCCCCTATTTCTTTTCTAATTTATATGATTATGGTGTGGTGGCTGTGGCAAGGATGAACTCACTCGATCATTTTGACAAAATCTTTTAATTGTGAATTTAATTTTAATTGTTTATTGTTTATAAATACACAAATCTGCCAAGGATGAACCCACAAGATCACTTTCAAAAAATCCTCTCTCTCATGACTTCAAGCTCGCAAATCATATGTTCTTGGATTGTTTTGGTTCTATATGTACTCAATTACTCCCTCTGGTCCTATATATAAGAGGCAAAACCCTAAAACACACAGACCAAGGAATTACATTAAAATAAGCTATTTGTAATTAATATTAATATAAATTTACAAATTTAACCCTTCAATAATTAATGAACAAACCTACTTGTATTGAAAGTTGCACTATCTCGTAAATATAAACACTATTATAAATAAGGGTAAAATTGGAAATGAGCATTTAATATTTGTCAAAATACATGCATGTCTCTTATATTTTGGACAAAAAAAAAGTAGTCATTTGCCTCTTATAATAAGGATCGGAGGGAGTATTAGGAATTCCCTTATGCTTACCATTCAACATATTGTCACGTTCCGACTCTTGATACATGAGCCGGTAGCTGGTGGTGGCAAGTGTAATGTGTAGTTTTAAAATCTATTATCTATTATAATATATTATTTCTGAAGTGCGGGCTCTAACGTTACCACTTCAGCAAGTTTTTCTTTTTTTTATATAAACAAAGGGGTATATTGACGGAGAGTATAAGGGGTACTCTAACCCATATACAAGATCAAGAACAAGAAGAAGATGAGGAAGCCAATGTAAAAGGATATAATGACCCCAAAGCTGGATCAATATGGATTTTACAAAGGACAAAACTCCCAAGATAAAGTAAGCCTAATAACTATATAGTTCAAACATAGAATAACAGATAGACAAAATAGCACACCCTTGAAAGGCCATGAAATAGACCACCCAGCTAATATCCAAAAGACCTACGTATAAAACCATTGAGATGCATTAGATAGGCGCAAACACTGTTATGGACCTCTGCTCTGCCACTTGAGACTTTTTAAGTAACACGAAGCACACACAAAAAGATGGTAATGACTTGGAAAAATAGGGCAGGAATAGTGCTAAACCAGCACTAATTAATGATCATTGGTGGAGGACAGTGAATGTGACAGGAAAGTGAGACAGAGTTGCTGTCCCAAAAAATGGTGTCTCGATGTCTCCTACCAATCAAAAGTTGGGAATGTGCATAGGTGTTAATGGGTTATGATTTTATTTTATTAAGTGGTAACTTGTCATTGGAGGGGGACAGGAAATGTGACAGGAAAGTGAGACAGAGGATCATAATCCCCAAAGTATCACCACCTGCATTGAGAAAAAATAGGAAAAAGAAAACACAGGCAGAGAAAAAACCAGTAGCAGATCAACATTTAAGTATAATTAATTTGTTTCTATTCTTATAACTCTCCATTTCATCCAAATTGGTTGCATGTCAATCTCTCACAATTTCACCATTACTATTTTACGTTTCCATGAAATTGGAAAGGTTAACATGAATGTCGACCAATAGTTACAAGCTCTGCTTCAAGTATTTTTATTTTAACATGGAATTTGAATGATAACATGTTAATATATAATTCCTAGTATTTTTCTAATAATTTTTTTTATATATAATCTTCTAATCTGCATGTTTAATTTATAAAAGAGTTTAGTAATAATTTAACAATTTTTAATGATAACATATTTGAAATATTTAGTCTCTGTTTGGTAAAAACTAGCGGATAGTGGATAGCGGATAAGCTAGCGGATAGTGAATAGCGGATAAGCTAGCAAATAACGGATAAACTAGCGGATTGGGTTTGAAGTGTTTGGTAAAACTAGCGGTTGGACTAGCTGATTAATGTAAAATTACATAAAAGGACATGTTTGCATTTTTTTTATAGAAATTATATATATGCATTTATATATATATATATATTATTTATTTTATTTATTTTAAAATAATTATCAATTTTAACACTTTGATTTATTTTAAATTACTATTAATTTTTAATTTTAATATTTATTTAGTTTTAGTTATTTTTTATAAATAATATGGAATAATAAAAATAATATTGATTTCTATTAATATTTTATTTTGTTAGTGAAGGATAAGTAAGGAATTTAATTAAGATAGTAAGGATAAAATGGAAAAAAAGTGATACACTATACGCTATAAGCTCAAACGCTACTTCAAGTAGCATCTGGGAAAAACGCTATAAGCTAGTGAAAAACCCTATATGCTAATTTTAAAAGCGGTTTTTGAACGGAGCTAATTTTCCGTCCGCTATCCGCTAAGCATTAGCGTTTTTGGTAGAGGAGGCAAAATGGGCCGGCCTGACCGGGCTGGGCCGGATAAGCCCTATGAGTTATAGGTCTTAGGTATTAAAATTTGAGCCCAATTTAATTCCGGGCCTTTTTGGCCCTACCCGATGAAGCCCGAACCCGTATCGGGCTAGCCCGCATCTGGCTCGAGTAGCCCGATTACTTTTATATATTTTAATTTTTATTTAACTAAAAAATAAAAAAATACAAATATGAAAATAAAAAAAAGGGGCCAAGAGGCAAGAGGCCCAAAACGCACAGTAATGTTAAAACTTAAAAGTTCCATATTCCATACGTACAGTACGCATCGTTCGTTTTGTTCTGTGTCTGTCTGTCTTCACATCTTCAAGTTCATAACCTAACCCTAGTCACAGTCTCACGGAGCAGGGTTCCCGCCGCCACCAGCCCCACAGCCCTTGGCTGTCGTGCACGTCGGTTCCTTCTCAACTCTCACGTTCGCTTCTCACTCATCGGTGTCACGGTTACCCGACGGCGACTCCTCCTCAGCCCTCTTAGACGCGACCGACGTTCGATACTCCGCCTCACTGACAGTTGCGGCCGGCGTTCCTGACTCCTCAGTCTCCAGAGCCGTTCATCTCCTCCGACTGGTAATAGTTCTACAACCTCTCATTCTCTTTTACTTTGTTTTCTGGATCTTTAGCTTTTCCTTGTGATATTTCTGAGTTTGATTTGATATTTGTTTAGATTATAATACTTGCTATCAATGGGTAATTGTTTCAGATTTGTTATTTGAATTGTCTTCTTGCAATATGGATGATTGTATTGAAAAGGATATCAATGTTGTTACTGATTGTCAAATACTGGAAACCCCACCACTGTCCATTCCTCCAACGAATTTAGTTAGTAATGATACTCTACAAGAACATATAGGGTTTTCTTAACCAAAGGTCAAAAAGCCTAAGAACCTAACATCTGAGGTATGGAAATATTTTGATGAGATTGGTGTTGATAAAGATGGGAAAGAAAAATGTAAATGCAAAGGGTGTGGAAACATATTAGGCTGTGCACCAAAAAATGGAACTTCACATCTAAAACATCATAAGGACACTTCTAAGTTTAGTAAGTTTCGTGATGTGGGAAGTCTGTTTGTTGATGCTGAAGGAAAATTGAAAAAGAGAAAATTTGACCCTAAGGTTAATCGTGAGCTTTTAGATGAAATGGTTATTTCACATAGTTTACCATTTAATGTGGATGAGTGGAAGGGGTTTAGAAATTATCAAAAAAAATTTGAATGATGATTGTAGGTTCATTACTAAAATACAATTAAAGCCGATGTGTTGAAAACCTACGAGGAAGAGAAAGAAAAGTTAAAATCACAACTAGCTCAAATTTCTGGTAGAGTTTCGTTTGACTTCTGATTGTTAGACTGCATGTACCAATCATGGTTTCATTTCTTTGACTGTTCATTATGTTGATGCAATTGGAACTTAAATAGTAAGATTCTAGCATTTGCTCATATGAAACCCCCCACACATCGGGGAAGAATTAGCATTGAAGGTGTTGGAATTTTTAAGTGATTGGGGTATAGAAAAAAAAAAGTTTTTTCCCTCACTTTGGATAATGCCTCATCAAATGGCAACATGCAAAATATTTTAAAAGAACACTTGGGATTGTCAAATAGCTTGTTGCTTAATCGAGAGTTCTTTCATGTAAGATGTGGTGCTCATATCTTGAACCTCATTGTTCAAGATGGTTTAAAGGTAGTGGGTGATGCATTGCATAAAATTAGACAAAGTGTACTTTATGTGAGGGCGTAAGAAAGTAGAACAATTCAATTTTTTGAATGTGTTAAAAAAGTTGGTGGGATTGATACATCAATTGGGTTGAGGCCGGATTGTGTCACTAGATGGAACTCCACTTATATAATGCTTGAAAGTGCAATTAACTATCGTCGTGCCTTTCGTAGCTTAAGTTTTGTGTGACAATGCAAATTATAAGTGGTGTCTCACAAGTAAAGAATGGAGAAGAGCAGAAATATTATGTGAATTTTTTAAGCCATTTTACGTTATTACCAACTTGATATCTGGATCTTCTTAGCCTATATCAAATCTATTTGTTGGAGAAATATAGAGGATAGAGAATCTTTTGGTCTCAAACTTGACAAATGAAGATTTGTTGATTCAAAGCATGGCTCACAAAATGAAAGAAAAATTTGACAAGTATTGGAGTGACTATAGTACAAATATGGTATTGGCATTTGGGGCTATTTTTGATCCAACCAAGAAGTTCAATTTCTTGAGATATTTCAATTCTAGAATTGATCTAAACAATTAGCGAAAAATGCCAGGCCAGCCGGCATAAGCCCGCAGCACTCATAGAGCTGGGCTTGGGCACCTATTTTACAGCCCATATTGATTCCGGGCCTTTTTGGGCCGGCCCTATAAAGTCCTAGCCCGCGACGGGCCGAGTAGCCCATTTTGCCACTTCTAGTTTTTGGCAAACCAAACAGTGCCTTAATATATGTTATAAATATTTTAATAACTTTCATCCCAAACAAAGACTTTATCGATCAACTTCTCCAAAAGAAAATTTTATCAAACAAATTGTCAAAATCCATATTTTAACAATTCATCATTGTTTACAACAACTAACCATTATCTATATTATAATATGGAGGCTATTTTACCATAGCAAAAATCATCAAATGAAGAAACAACATTATCAGGTAAAGATAAAACAAAAACAAACAAAAAGTCATCTAAAAGCAAGTCAAATAGCGTCGTCACATTAATTAGCTTCTATTATCATAAATCTCCATTTCATCCAAATTGCTGAGATAAACACTTATGGATTTAGTTACGTTGAATACTTTGCCAAGATGGTGGAGAATGCATGATAACACAACTGCTATAGAGAGTATAGTCGCCCTAAATCTAAATAATATAATAGTAATTAACTTACCATGGACATAATTTAAGAGGTTATCAAGTTACTCTGCTGGAAAAATGTCTAGTTTTTTCTATTTCTATGTGCTGTACTTAAGTTATATGAATGGAGGAGTTCAGTTGGTTTAAAGTTTCAAAGTCTTTATTAGGTGAGAGAGACGCATAGATTGTAGCTGATTAAAATGTTTTTTTTTTTTTTCCAGATGTTCATCTGATTTGCTATACCGGCTCTTCCTTTGATTGTTTTGCTCCAATATGTTCCAAGATTGCATTTGATTTTTTCACTAAGTCCTCAAATAATCAAAGCAACAGGAGTGGTTACGAAGACGAGCTGCAAATAATCTACTATTGCACATAATCTACAAAAGTGTTGGAAAAATTTGAGATGATAAGTACTAAGTAGTAGGAATTAATAATTGATAATTATAAATAAATAAAAAATAGAAAACCTAATAACTCAGCAGGAGATGAAATTGCCGAGTGCACAAAAATGGAGTTACATGGAGTTGAGACGTGTACATAGAGAACCATGTTTTGTTGGAGTTAATAATTTAATAATAATTAATATTAAATAGAATAGACAGAGACATATATAATTTGTGCGTCCTCTGTTAAATTCCACCGCAACAAACCTTATGAATCCAACCTATCTTAGTTTACGTCTTGGGCCGAACCCTCCCTTAGAAGTGTGGGCCAACAACATTAGCCCATTGCCTTATTCCTTCCATTTTAACTTTCAATTATTAAATCATCAATTTTTACTTCTTTATTATTACCGTGAATACTTATATGGTATCAAATCTAACAGATCCTTCGATGCTGACACAGTGACAGCTGCAATCTAATCCCATACAGATAATGACAACTGCATATCGTGACTTGACTTCGGCCCCTATATATAAATGTATAACCGCATTCACCCTTTTCACTTATAATAGCTACTAGGGTTTCACACTTTCACTATAAACTGCAAGGTTCTCCGCCGCCACCAAGTGAATCTGTTGCTGTTCCATTCTTCTCATATCGGTACTATATAATTCTAACTCCATATCATTTATCTTGCTTTCCTCGCTGATATATTCATTTATCTAACTCCATATCATTTATCATTTTTTTTGTTAGCATCTTTTCTACTGTGTAAAATTGTTGTGTTGTCTTGTCTTCATTAGATTTATGAACGAGGCCGTAGGTTCATCTTCATGGATCATTAGTGCAGATCTGGGTGGATGGAGATCATTGATGATGTCTTATATTTCTTTGCCTTCTTTATTATGCTTTGCTCTATTGTTCCAAGCAGTGGTGTACTCAACGACTATGATTTCCTCGGTTAAATTTGAATGAAAGTCTCTGTCTTAATGGTCACATAACTTTGTGACCATAAAGGTAAAATAATTCTTTTAATAATCACAATTATGTTAATAACTTATATTCTATTTCATATTTGTAACAATAATCTGCTATGTTTTTTTGTAATAACAGTGAATGCATGTCAGCTTTGGAGCACGGTAGTGGTCATCAGCATCTTTAATTATGTTGACTATTTTAATCATGTTGACGATCTTGGCTATGTGTTGATCAAAATTGATAGCTGCCCACTAAAATAGAAAAATATGGTATGCCTTCTTTTTTGATGGTTCATAATTATGGTCACCAAGCAAGAGAGAAGAAAAAGCAAAATTGATTCTCTTGGTCAAGAAGGATGGCCACTAATCAAGAGAGAAGAAGAAGTCAAATTGTAATTTCTTCATATGTTCACGTTGTCATAAACCTATATAAATAGAAGTCATTGCTAAGGAAGGAAATTCATTTCAACATTGAGAGCATTTCAAGTAAGTTCCAAAAGCTTAGATGGATAAGCATTTGTGAGAGTAAATTCTAGTGAGAGAATTTTGTGAGAAGAAATTCTTGGGTGTAATTGGGTTGTGGGTAGTGAGAGATTGAGTGTTTGTAAACACTTTGTGTATTTCCCTATTCAATAAAAGGTCTGCAGCAGCCCGGTGATGTAGACATAATTGGCAGAACTCCTTAATCAATTTTTGTGTGCTATTATTCCGCATTTTTCGCTTCTTTTTCTCATACCTGATAATTACCTGAAATTTGACGTAATTTTCTAACAACTGGTGTCAGAGCTTTAAGGTTTTCTAAAGCACGGCGGTTCACAGAAATTGTCAGAAACGATCCAGAGGAAGTCAGATTCGAGTGAGAATTGATAATTGATAATTTAATAATAACACACACACACACACACACACACACACACACACACACACACATTTTTTTAGTGAGAACACTTTTTTTATATGAGAGTGAGAGGAGTAAATCTGGGCTATACAACCATACATGGATGGTTAAGATTAAAAGTTATTTCATGGTTTTAAAATGTCACATAACCACTTAAAAAAGTCACATGACTTTGTGGCAGGGCCGTGGAAGCCACAAGGCAAGTAAGGCACTTGCCTTAGGCCCCACATTCAATTAGTTATTAACCCTTTATAATTTTATATATTACATAAAGGCCCAAAAATCTAACATGTAATAAATACATCAAAACATGACAAATGCCCAACAATAGCATGTATGAAAGAGAGATTTAGGAAAGTGGCTTTCTAGCCCAAGCTGGTAGCAAGTGCTATAATTACATGACCCAACAATCTTAATACTTTTTTTTCCCTAACGGGACGGTCTTAATATTTACGAGTGTGTAGGAGTGAAATTTCGGGAAAGTAAAAATTGATTGCAATTGAAACTATTTATTCCTTTCGTCTAAGAAGATTAAGCATTGGAACCGTTAGAGAAAAATCAGTTGCGCATGTGATTTTGTTAACAACAATGAATTGAAATTAATAAAGTAATGATTATTTCTCTCTCTCTCTCTCTCTATATATATATATATATATATATATATATATATAATTTGAAAAAAAAAATCTCTAATAAATCTGCCTTAGGCCCCAAAATGTCTGGACACGGCCCTGCTTTGTGGTTTAATATTGACCGTTTAAAGTTTTATCCAACGGCGATGATATAACTCTCTCACTCTCACATAAAAAAGACCCTCTCACTTGATCAGCGGTAATTTTTTCATTCGAAAAGCAATCCTTTTTTATAATTTTACTTAAAAATTTAATTTAATGTTTTTTTAATAATAAATTAGTATCTACGCTATTAACAAGGTAAGTGGGTTTTGATTGCTTACCTTTATCGAAAAAGCATGATGCATTAACCATTGTCAATAATTATAATCATTAATGTAGAAATGTAAAGAGTTGAGATTAGGAACTTCACTGTGATTCAACTTGATCACAAGAACTTGCAAGAATGTAAAATGAAGCTTCTAGCTGAAGCAATTGAAGAAGCTTGGAGAACAAGAATGAGAGAGTTTGCACTGAGAAATGAGTGAATGATTGAACTGAATTCATTCAACTAAAAAGCTAATTACAGAGAGTTCTATTTATACACATTTGCTAAGTAAGAGAAAAGCTAACCAACTAAGCTAGGTTAGTTATAATGATAACCGTTTCTAACTGACAGAGCTAACTATCAATTGATTGATAATTTACACGGTTAACACCCCCCCTCAAGCTGGGGCGCATAGGTTGAGGAGTCCCAGCTTGGAATGAATGTGAGAAAACTGTTGAGGACTAAGGGGCTTAGTAAATGTATCAGCAAGCTGTAAGGAAGATGAAACAGGAAGCAACTTGATTAGACCTGAGGTGCATTTCTCCCTGACAATGTGACAGTCAAGCTCTATATGCTTGGTTCGTTCATGAAAAACCGGGTTGGCAGCTATGTGCATAGCTGACTGATTGTCACAGTACAGTAGGGCTGGTGAGATTAAGGGGACTTGGAGGTCTCTTAGCAGAAATGTGAGCCATTGGATTTCACAAGTGGTGGCTGCCATGGCCCTATACTCAGCTTCACAAGAGCTCTTGGAGATGGTGCTTTGTTTCTTGGATTTCCATGAGATGAGAGAAGATCCAAGATAGATGCAGAACCCGGTGATGGATTTCCTTGTATCAGGGTAAGTGGCCCAATCACTATCACTGTAAGCTTTCAACTGTGGTGTGGAATTGCTGGGCATGAACAAACCGAGTCCAGGTGACCCTTTTAAGTACTTAAGTACTCGAGTTGCAGCAGCATGGTGAGTTACAGTAGGGTGAGCCATGAATTGAGACAATTGCTGGACTGCAAATGCAATATCAGGCCGAGTAGTTGTTAAGTATAAGAGTCTCCCAATCAGCCTTCTATAACCAGAAACATCATCAAGAGGAGCTCCATCATTCTGGCTCAGATGGACCTTGCTATCCATAGGTGTGGTGGCAGGCTTGCAACCGAGGAGGCCTGCATCAGTTATAAGTTCCAGAGCATATTTCCTTTGGTTGATGGAAATGCCAGCTTTGCTTCTGGCAACCTCAAGGCCTAAGAAGAATTTCAAGTCTCCTAAGTCCTTGATTTTGAATCTGTCATCAAGTGCTGCTTTGATGGAATTGATCTCAGTTGCATCATTCCCTGTGAGGATGACATCATCAACATAGACTAGGAGAGCTGTGAAGGAATGGCTAGATGATTTAACAAAGAGTGAGTAATCATTCTTAGATTGGTGATAGCCTGCCTGAATAAAAAAGGAGGATAGCTTGGCAAACCATTGTCTGCTGGCCTGCTTTAGTCCATAGAGAGACTTTTGTAATTTGCATACTTGTTTAGGATGTGTAGCTTGTAAACCTGGTGGCAGTACCATGTATACATCCTCAACTAAGTCTCCATGCAGAAATGCATTATTAACATCAAGTTGCTTGAGGAGCCAGCCATTGATAGCTGCCAGGGACAAAACCAATCTCACTGTGGTCATCTTTGCTACTGGAGAAAAGGTGTCTAAGTAGTCAATTCCCTCAGTTTGTGTGTAGCCTTTAGCTACCAATCGGGCCTTGTATCTCTCTATGGAACCATCTGCCCGATGCTTAATCTTGAACACCCATTTGCAGCCTATTGGTGTCTTATCCTTGGGAAGATCAGTCAAAGACCAAGTCTCATTTGCTGCTAAGGCCAGTAATTCTGCTTGTATAGCTTGCTTCCAACAGTCATACTTGACAGCTTGAGTATAATTTTGAGGTTCAAACTCACAAGAAACAGACAAAACAGCAGATTTGTGAGATGGAGTGAGTAAATCATAAGATAAGTAAGATTGTATAGGGTAGGATACAGTTGTCGAGTGATTGGTAGCAGCTCTACTGCATCCAGTTGCAAGATTGCAATGGTACTCTTGCAAATAAGAAGGTGCCTGTCTCTGTCTAGTAGATCTTCTAATTGGTTCGGGTATGGGAGATGGAATGGAAATTGTATTGGATGGAGGACTAGGGACAGTACCATTAGATGACTCAGGTGAGGAAATAAGAACAGGGCTGTGTGGAGAGGTGGACTGAGGTTGAATGTGTGAGGTGGGAGTCAATGTATCAGATTCAGTGTTGATTTGAGGAAGTGTGTTAAGGTGAGGATGGGGGGTGAGATCATAGGCAGTAGGATCTATGCTGTGTGAGGCAGGAAGAGGAAAAGATGGGGTGGACTTGGTGTGATCAGGAGATGAACCTTGCAGAAAAGGGAAAGTAGACTCATGGAATGAGACATTTCTAGAGATGAACAGTTCTCTAGTTTGCATGTTCAGAAGTATGGAACCTTTGGTTCCTGCTTTGTATCCTAAAAAGGCACACTTGCAGGCCTTGGCATCAAGTTTTGTTAAGGATCCTGCAGGCAGGTTGGCAAAAGCCAAACATCCAAAGACTCTTAAGTGGGAAAAGTCAGGTGATGTGCCAAAGAGTTTCTCATGTGGGGAAACTTTGTGAAGGAGAGGTGTGGGAAGGAGATTGATTATGTGGACTGAATGCACAATGGCATAAGTCCAATAGGCTTTAGGTAAGTGGCTTTGCAACATCAGAGCTCTAGCTACATTCAAAATATGTTGGTGCTTTCTTTCAACAATCCCATTTTGTTGGGGAGTATATGTGCAGGTGGTTTGATGAACAATCCCATTAGACAAATAATAGTCCTTCATAAGGAATTCAGGACCATTGTCACTCCTTATTGTTTTAACCTTATAATTGAATTGTCTTTCTATTAAAGTGACAAAATTTTGTAAAAGTTTGGATGCCTCTCCTTTTGTTTTCATCAGGAAGATCCAGGTGAATCTTGAAAAATCATCCACTATACTTAAGAAGTATTTATGGCCATGAACAGAAATGGTGGGAAAGGGTCCCCAAATGTCAACATGTATCAGATCAAAAGAGTGAGAGGAAATGGAAGTGCTGACAGCAAAAGGAAGTTTTCTTTGTTTTGATAAATGGCAAACATCACAGATGTAATTTTTATTGATATGTATAGCAAATTCTGTATAGTATGTATACAATCATTGGAAGCATGAGCTAATCTAAAATGCCACAGGCTAGATTGTGGGACATTATTTACAGTAGTGAAGTTTATTGAAATAGAACTAGGAAAAAGACTACTTGCACAGATAGGCATCTTCAATATGTAGAGTCCATTTTGCACTCTAGCTGTACCAATCATCTTCAATGTACCCTTCTCCTGGATACAACAAGATTGTGAGTCAAATGATAGAGTGTAAGGCATGGATGAAGTTAGTTTAGTAACTGAGAGTAAGTTGTATGTGAATTTTGGAACATGTAAGACATCATGTAAAACAAAGTTATTTGAGAAGAAAATGCTACCTGAATAGCATGCAAGCACTTCACTTCCATTAGGAAGCTTAACTCTAATTGGTCTAATCTTGTGATATGATGAGAAAAAGGAAAGATTATAGCATATGTGGTCTGTAGCACCACTGTCTGATATCCAAAAACCAGAAGGACAGAAAGAACTACCTGAATCATGTGAGGAAAGGTTCTGTGCATGTGAGGTTGAAGACATCACAGTGCTGATCTGATTTGCTGAGGGTGAAGGGTTTTGTGACTGTTGTAGCAAGCTCAACAAGCCTTGATACTGTTCAGCAGTGAAATTGAAACTTGACTTATCCTGATCCTCCTTTTGGAAGACAACAATTTGCTGATTGTTTTCAAGATCATCATTCTCTGCAGCAGTGATTGAATTAACTTTTCCTTGGTTTCGAAACTGAAAATTAGGAGGAAAACCATGCTTTCTATAATAGGTGTCAACAGTGTGTCCTGTTTTTCCACAATAGGTACACTGCTTTCCACTATTTGGACCTCTTCCTCCCGAATTTCTATAGAAATTTCCATTGCCTCTACCACGGCCACGACCATAGCCATAGGTGTTGTCCCTTCCTACTGCTGCTGCAATAGCCTTAGGCTCATCATAATCACCAACCAGTTGCCTTTCTTGCTGTATAATCATGGAGAATACCTCATATTCTGAAGGGAGTGGCTTCATTAACATGATCTGTGACCTAACAGCTCCATAAGGCTCATTTAATCCTTTCAAGAATCTTATCACTCGATCTTGATTTCTATAATTCTCAACATTCACAAGTGCATCACATGAACATTTGATTTCACAACTACAAATAGGCAATGGTCTATAATTGTCTAATTCATCCCACAGGATCTTCAATTCAGTGAAATAATTAGTTACACTGTACTCACCTTGCTTCAATGCAACTATCAAATCTTCTAGATCTGAAATTCGGAAAAGATCTCCTTGAGAGAATCTTGTTTTGAGTTCCTTCCAAATTTTGGAAGCAGCATCATTACTGTGAATGCTCTTTGCAATTGAGACCGAAACTGAGCCAATTATCCAACGAACAACAAGATTATTGGCTCTTCTCCAATTGGAAAACAATGGATCAGTCTTCGATGGTACCGGAATGGTGCCATCAATGAACCCTATCTTATTTTTCGTGATCAAGCACATTTCCATTGCTCTCGCCCATTGATGATAATTCTGTCGTGTTAGGACTTCAGAGACAAGAACGATCGAAGGATTCTCTGAAGGATGAACATAATATGGCGAAGATTCATCTACAGAATTTCTTGAACCTCCACTGCCAGAGGAAGAAGTAGAATTGTCCGCAGCCATGAAAGCACCAAATGTAGCAGAGCTCTGATGAATCAGAGCTCTGATACCATGTAGAAATGTAAAGAGTTGAGATTAGGAACTTCACTATGATCCAACTTGATCACAAGAACTTGCAAGAATATAAAATGAAGCTTCTAGCTGAAGCAATTGAAGAAGATTGGAGAACAAGAATGAGAGAGTTTGCACTGGGAAATGAGTGAATGATTGAACTGAATTCATTCAACTAAAAAGCTAATTACAGAGAATTCTATTTATACACATTTGCTAAGTAAAAGAAAAGCTAACCAACTAAGCTAGGTTAGTTATAATGATAACCGTTCTAACTGACAGAGCTAACTATCAATTGATTGATAATTTACACGATTAACAATTAAATAAATAAATTAAGGATAAAAAATGAAACCAGGTTTGTTTAAACTTCTTTAATTCTTTGATGCTTTCTCATATTATCTAATTTAAATCAGCGTGCATGACTATTTGAACTTCCGAAGCATATTCAATTTCAAATTAGGTGCATTAATTTGAGTTTCTTGGAACAAATTCATTATATTAATTGAGTTGAATGGACATTAAAGAATGGTTTTGAAGAAGAGCAGAGGCCGAGAATGGTTTTCCAGTCAGAATTAGACATCGTTAAAAGGATCTGTGAGGTCCCTTCTTCTTCATTGTATTTCTTAGCCTCACACTCTCTTCCTCTGTTCTGCTTCTCTCAACAAGGATAATTCTCGCATTGAATGGACATGTTGCACCATCACTTCATCCACCATTTTCTGCTCAGTGCTTTGGTGCACATCCTCAGTTAATGTTGCACTGTGTGTCTCTGAATCAAAATCTTTCCCAAAATGATTATCCAAAAAACAACTCTTTCCCTAAATCACTCCATTACAAATAAATGTATTTTTGTAAGTCTGCCAAATTCTGAACTATTAATTTTTCTCATGTCCTCTTCTGGGTTTCTAAGTTATTTTTTTGGGAAGTTTTTTATTTTTCTATTACTAATTTTATTTATTAATTTTCTTCTCTGCAACTTTTCTTTGAATCTTCTTCTTCATCTCTCTGTTTAGATGAGTATAAATTACAATTATTTTGGGGTTTAGCATATGGGATTTTTTATCCACTGGGATTATTTTTGTTCATTATCAATAGATTGTCAATTTTGGCAGCATTTTAAATCTATTCAGGGTTAAAGAGTTAGTTATTGATTTTTTGCAATTTTGGGATGTGCTACAAATATAGTTCGTTTGATTATTTGCCTGCATGTTGAATTGGTTGTTACTGGATTGGGTTGATACGAGTTTTCATTTTAAGGAGAGCTTGAATTGAACTATTGGGATTTAGTTATATTTTCTTATTGAGGTAATAGTGATATTTTCTTATTCCTATTATTTTTTCCCGGGTTTGTTACTGTCTTTCTAATAGAGAAGGATGGTTACTAATGAAAGTCTGAGTGACATAAATAATATATTTTAAGGATGCTGATTTGGTGATGGTATAATTGAGCTTGCACTTGATGCGAGCCCTATAGGTAAAATCACTCAAGTATTTTTTTTCTTCAGAATCACTTTGATGATTTTGGTTCTTTATGGTGCTTTTAAAATTGATGTTTTTATTGCTTTTTTCTCCCGACTATACAACTAGAGTAGCTTTATTTAGATTGCTCTCACAAGATTGATTATTTAATGAAGCATTTGAAAAGTTTCATGGGCCTTTTTTTATTTTGGTCTGTAATATGTATTTTCTTATTTAATTTCAGGGCATTTTTTCGGCAGCAATCAAGTTTTGTGGTGATGATGCATATATCAATTTTAGGGTCAGTGATTATAATGAAAATATAAAGC
Source organism: Echinosophora koreensis (assembly GCA_035048595.1). Classification (NCBI taxonomy): domain Eukaryota; kingdom Viridiplantae; phylum Streptophyta; class Magnoliopsida; order Fabales; family Fabaceae; genus Echinosophora; species Echinosophora koreensis. The sequence continues at coordinate 6,617,779 of JAPCYP010000020.1, forward strand.
AGGTTAGTGACAAGATAATCCTACTATTACTGCATGCAGTTCTAATTGTAGCCTTAATTATGCTGTAAATGAAGAACTTCATAAAGGAAGCATCATTGTTGAACTTTATTTGTCTGTCTTATAGGTTCAAAATATAATTTATATATATGCATATTATGAAATCTAATGATGGTTATGCTGTCATGTATAGCAGTCACTATTAATCAGTGTCTATATTTACACTAAAACGTTACAAAATTCCTTTATTTGGATGGGCGATGGTTGTTAGCTAACACTAATCCTTGACCTTTTGGCAGTGAAGTTTTCTGTGATGGTGCATGAAAAAAGGAAGGTCCTTTTGGGTACTACATCAATGGGGTACAATATCTATGCCTACTGCTCATTTTCATCTTCTAATGGGGTACCGTATCACTTTAATAGTGTTTCAAATATTTATGTTACTTTTTTAAAATCTTTTAATTCAAACTTCCCTTAAATGATAAATTAAAATTTTGTGTTGGTACGAAACAGGATGCATAATGTTCTACTTCAGAAGTTAACTATTGGGGAAGCAATTATATAGGTTCCTATATTTTATAGGAGTTATTTAACCCATTAGAGATATTTTATTGGAGCTATTTTACCTATTTCACCTACTAGGCATTTCATGCATATGGTTTTGTGTAGTTTTTAAAATTTTATCTATTTCTATGTGCTGTACTTAAGTTATATGAATGGATTAGTACATTTGGTTTAAAGTTTCAAAGTCTTTCTTAGGTGAGGCACATAGATTGTAGCTGATTAAAGTGTTCTTTTTCAGATGGTCATCTGATTTACTATACCGGCTCTTCCTTTGATTGTTTTTGCTCCAATATGTTCCAAGATTATATTTGATTTTTCCATTAGGTCCTCAAATAATCAAAGCAACGGTACGTGGTTACGAAGACTGCCTGCGTTGGAGCTGCACATAATCTACTATTGTACATGCTCGCTAGCCATGTATGTAGTTTTGATTGTTTTATGCTCCTATTTATAAATTTGTATCTTTCTCAAATATACTCACGGAGTATGTCTAATTTTCTACTATAATAATGTCTCTATTTTATGGTTGCCGTTTTTAGGGGCAACTTGGTATTTTCTACTACATGTTGGAAATCCTTTTGCAAAAAGGAACCTAACCCTGAAAATTGCTTTCTTTACATGGACTGCAGTTATTTTAATAATAAGCAATGGAATATTTGAGCAAATAGTACAATTGTGTTTAATGGTTGTGATCCCAGTAATCATATTGATTTCAAGTTTGGGATATTTGAAAATGTATTCAAGAAACGTGTTGTCTTTTCAAACTTGAACCCAAAATACTTTTAATGTTTATGGTTGGGGTTGCTGCAGTTAAGGTATGGCTTGGTGCTTCCATTCCATAAGAACTGAAATTGATTTTATTAATGGTGCATTTGATTAATTCATCTCTTTCTGATTTCTTTCACGTTAAGAAGATGATGCTTGCTGCAACATTGTTGTTGCATTAGTGTAGGAAGCACTTTTTACATTAGTTAAAAATGCTTTTTAACATCAAAAAAAGTCTGACGTTATTCGAGCAGACGTTAAAAGTGTAAAGTGTAACTTTTAACGTCTGTTAACAACTGACGTAAAAGTTCATTTTTAACATCAGTTAATTTAAATAACTGGCATTAAAAGTGATATTTTTAACGTTAGTTATTTAATTTAACTGACGTTAAACGTATTTTAAAAAAAAATAAAATATATCTATCTTAAGTTCCAGCAATTCTTCCCTCAGCCATCACAGAGAGGGGAAACTGAGGGAACAATGATTCATATGAGCATACTAACTAAAACTTGTGATTTAAATGTCTCAATCATGAGCATATATAAGCTCTAATTCGAAAAAGGGGGAGGGAGTAAGGGATAATTAAGAACTTCAAACTCATATGATAACCGAGGAAATTAAAGATGAAAGGATGTACTATACATTATGTATACACCCATAAAAAAAAGAAAATGAACCAAGAAAGTTTAAATAACAGAAAGCATCAAAGGTTACAAATCATAAACAAAAACAAACCATGAACAAAAAGCAAGAAAGTTTGGAACTTTCAAGAAAAAGTAGGAAGTTTTTTCACAGATCTTCATTCGCATGTCTTCTTCTTAGCAGATCTAGTCCCTTCTTCGAAGATCTGGCCCCTTCGCTCGTAGATGTGGCCCCTTCATTCACAATCTTCTTTTTCGTAGATCTGGTCACTTCTTTGAGGAAGGGGCGGAGAGACTAAGGAAGAGACTTGAGGGTTTCAGAATGAAATGAATAAGGTTTGAGACTTGAATCAGGGAGGATTAGGAAGAGAAGGAACTAAAGAGGGAGAGAGGCACTGCTACGGCTGCGCTAGGGTTTCGGAAGTGAAGGATGAAACTTGAATGAAATGAGAGTGAGTTGGTTGGGACGGTTTTAAAATAACTTAAAATTCATCTTTTACGTCAGTTGTTGGGCCGGTTTTAAAATAACTTAATAAAATTCATCTTTTACGTCAGTTGTTTAAACAACTGACGTTAAAAGTTACACTTTTTTACTTCAGTTATTTAAAGAACTGATTTTTACTTCAGTTATTTAAAGAACTGACGTAAATGATGACTCTCATCACTTTTTACTTCAGTTGTTTAAACAACTGACATTAAAAGTGATTTAAGTAAACCTGATAATTACGGTTCTGCCACCGTTTCTTTTGTTACGTCTTAATTTTGTTTAACAGACGTGTACCCTTCTCGTTTATTGCATATTTTCCACTAGTATTGAAATTAAGAAAAATTTCCCCCTCACGAAGGGCATTAATTTCCAAAAAGAAGGCTCAAGCATACATTTTGGAAATACTTGGTGGTTAATTGTATATGAAGTTGTTGATGAAATTCCCTTCTCTAAAGTATGGGAATAAAAATTCAAAAAGATCGTTTAAACTTCAAAGTCTACGGGTGAATTGTGATATATTTCATAGTCTGGGAACAAGAACTTAGTTTACTTCTTAGGCCGAACCCTTCCTTAGAAGTGTGGGCTAACAACATTGGCCCATTGCCTCATTCCTTCCATTTTAACTTTCAATTATTATAATTAAATCATCAATTTTTACTTTCCTTATTACCGTGAATACTTATTTGGTATCAAATCCAACAAGATAGAACCTTTGATGCTGACACAGTGACAGCTGCAATCTAATCTAATACAGATAACGACAACCCTTCCTCACACCTACCCTTCCTCACGTGGAGATCAAACTGCATCCAGTGACTTGACTGGCCCCTATATATAAATGTATTATAGGGCTGGACATCGGGCGGGTTCGGGCGGGGCCAGTCACGATTTTTCAGCCCAGTAATTTTCTTTTTTTTTTAATACAACACAAACAGGTCCAGAGGCATATTTGCGAGCCTTTCAATTTTTTTTAACAAAGTGGGCCATTTTAGTTACAATTGTAACGGCTAGAGGCAATGTTTAAATTACATGGTACATTCAATTAAAATGACATAGATCCTGTCCAGCTAACAAATTAGAGATCAATATTCATATCCATGCAATCATACATAATATCAAGAGTTCAATTAGCATATAACTAACTTCAATGTCATGATTGAAATATTTCCCTTAGTTTAGGATGAAATAAGGGGCAGAAAACAGTAAATTAAAGAAATTGGCATCATAGTGTTTGTGGCTTTGTGGTTGTGTGTTGCTGTCTGTGTCTGCTAGTGGCTTAGTGCTACTATAATAAATATACAAACTGATGATTCAAATTTGCAACAAATGGAATTAATAACATAAAAGTCCTTTGCCACCCTTGAAGCCCTCGAGCAAAACACTTGTGTGTGAGTAAAACAGCACTGTGTGGCTGTCTGCTGCTGCACTATAACTGTACAAGCTCTAATTCCTTCCACTGATCCACTCACCACTAGCAAAAATAATGTAATAAAGTCAGAATTTAAATGTTAAGATACAAATGCATTCACATTCAATTTGAGCTAATAAATTACCACTAAAAATTAACTCCAAGTCAGTAACAACCTTCTTTTTTTTTTGGAGCAAGGTTAACTTGGGACAAGATAGGAAACAATAGCCTCCTTTCATGCTTTCATGTTCTCAACAAGCTTTCATCTATCAGCACACAGGAATGAAACAATAGCCTGCATTTATAGGCCCATTATGGATCAAACACACATGTTACAAACTAGATTTATGGGCACCAACACATAAGACTGAACAAAACCATGTGGATTGGTCCAAACCTTAATTGAGTAGCATGATGAAATAGCCCATTTGGCATTGCAGTGCATAAGTTTGAAACTGTTGAAAGCCTGCAACAGTTCAAGGGCATGGTAGTTAAACTATTGAGAATAGAATAAATGAAATTTTGCTTGTGCATTAAACTGTTTACCTTAGAAAAATTGAGTCAATGATATTCATTTGGTAGGTATGTTGTTACATCCTTAATATTCTGGACCAAAACCTATCACAATCATGACCAGAAAATAATGCTTAACAAAAATCTATAAAACAAAACAATTTGAAACCAAAACAGAAGTTTAAAAAAAATATATACCTGACATGCAGAGGTTCTTGATAGCACAACACAAAGTCAGGTACATTTTCACCATTCTCCAAAAAGAGCACAAAGCATCATTCTCCAAAATAAAAACACAGCCACAACACTAACCCAAAAAGTTGGAATGCCAAACATTTTGAATCATGTCTCAAAATGACTCCCAAAAAGCAAAAAGTGTAAGAACTATAAAACAGATTAAACAATACTCAGTTAATACAAAATAAAAGAGATTAAACAATATGAATTAGACCAAAACAACAACAAATAAGCCACAAACCCTAAGAAGTTTCTCAGTCACAGCCAGTAGGTTGTGATTGAGTTGATGGACCACATCCACTTGCAATTCTACCACATGTTGCTGCTCCACCAGCCCTTCCAAAACTTGTTTGACCTCTTTGAAATTCTATGAAACATTAAAAAAATTAGGGACTTGTACAGCAAAGACACTAGTACTAAAGAAGTTGAGTGGTAAACAAGTTAAATAGCTACCTGTTACAATATTCTCATATATCTCTGTATAGCTGCATTCACCCTTTTTCACTTATAGTTAATAGGGTTTCACACTTTCACTATACACTGCAGGGTTCTCAGCCGCCGCCAAGTTGGGTTAGTAGAAAGTTGCAGAAGGCCCTCCTCTCGCTTATCTGTCACTGATTCACATAGGATGATGGAGATGCCAGTGAAATGTGGATCTTTTGCTGCTCCAATCTTCTCATATCGGTATTATGTAATTCTAATTTATACTTCTAATTCCATATCATTTATCTTGCTTTGGTGATTGATTATAATTTTTTTTGGCATCTTTTCCGCTGTTTAAAATTATTGTGTTGTCTTGTTTTTATTAGATTCATGAGCGAGGTCGTAGGTCCATATTCATGGATCATTAGTGCATATCTGGGTGGATGGAGATCACTGATGATGTCTTATATTTCTTCGCCTTCTTTGTTATGCTTTGCGCTATTGTTCCAAATGGTGGTGTACTTAACGACTATGATTTCCTCGGTTAAATATCAATGAAAGTCTCTGTCTTAATGGTCACATAACTTTGTGACCATAGAGGTAAAATAATTTATTTAATAATCACAATAATTTATACATATTCTATTTCATATTTGTAACAATAATTTGTTATATTTTTGTAATAATAGTGAACGCATGACAGTTTTAGAGCGCTGGTTGATGCACACCAATCAAGACAGAAGAAAAAGCAAAATTGATTTTCTTTGTCAAGAATGATGGCCACCAATCAAGAGAGAAGAAGAAGCAAAATTGAAATTTTATTTATATGTTCACATTGTCATAAACATTTATAAATAGAAGTCATTGCTAATAAAGGAAATTAATTCCAACATTGAGAGCATTTCAAGTAACTTCCAAAAGCTTAGATAGATAACAAATTGTTAGAGAAAATTCTAGTGAGAGAATTTTGTGAAAGAAGAAATTCTTGTGTGTAATTGGGTTGTGGAGAGTGAGAGATCGAGTGTTTGTAAAAACATTGTGTATATCTCTTTGTGTGTTTCTTGGTATTTCAATGCAGTAGCCCAGAGACGTAGGCATAATTGGTTGAACTTCGTTACCAATTTTTGTGTACTATTATTCTGCATTTTTTGCTTCTTTTTTCATATATGATTGCCGGAAATTTGGCATAATTCCTAACAACTGGTATATGGTGGTTCACAGAAATTGTCGGAAACTATCTAGAGGAAGTCAGATTCGAGTGGAAATTGATAATTGAATAATAATAATCTTTAATATATATATATATATAGTAGTACTCGCTTGGGAAACGCTTGGGAAACCAACGGTAATTTTTTCTGCCAAAAAGGAGTCCTTTTTGATAATTTTACTTAAAAATTTAATTTAATATTTTTTTAATAAATAAATTAGTATCTAAGCTATTAGCAAGGTAAGTGGGTTTTGATTGCATGAAAAGCATGATGCATTAATCATTGTCAATAGTTGTAATCAGTAAATAAATAAATTAAGGGAAAAAAAAATGAAACCACTGGTTTGTTGAAACCAGTGTTATTAAAATCGGACCGACCATTTGGACTGGTTTGACCGGAAATCGGACTCATGGCCGGTCGGGTCATGCTGTCAGATCGGACAAGCCTTCAGACCGGTTCTGACGTCATTAAACCGGTCTGAACCAGTAAGAACTGGCTGATTCAATGGTGACCCGGCTCCAGTTGGATCGCTCCTTCACTCACAACACGCCACGTCACCCACAAGTCTGCACATCCGTATGAAATTCGAAATTGAAATGCCAAAAGTGTAACCTGTAAGATTCGAACATGGCCCCCTTGCATGCTGGAAGAGCATCTACCGCTTGGCTGCACAGCAATTTGGATTACACATTTAAAACTTATATGTATATATACCTATATTTATAATATACCGGTTTTATGCGACTCGACTAGTGACTCACTAGTCCGACCAATGACCCATTAACCCATTATCTCGACCGAGTGGATGACCGGTTCGGTTTTAATAACACTGGTTGAAACTTCTTTAATTCTTTAATGCTTTCTCATATTATCTCATTTAAATCAAGCATTCTGCGTGACTATTTGAACTTCCCAAGCATATTCAAATTCAAATTAGATTCATTAATTTGAGTTTCTTGGAACAAATTCATTGAATGGACATTAAAGAATGGATTTGAAGATGAATAGAGGTCGAGAATGGATTTCCAGCCAGATTAAGACACCGTGAAAAGGATCTGTGAGGTCCCTTCTTCTTCACTGTATTTCTTAGCCTTACTCAGTCTTCCTCTGCTCTGCTTCTCTCAACAAGGATAGTTCTTGCATTGAATGGACATGCTGCACCATCACTTCAACCACCATTTTTTACTCATTGCTTTGGTGCACAACCTCAATTAATGTGGAGCATTGTGTGTCTCTAAATCAAAAGCTTTCCCCAAATGATTATACAAACATTACTAAAAAAATTGAAATCAGTGACAGGCATATTTCGACGCTAAAGAGGAAAAATCCGTTGCTAAATTGATTAATGACGAAATTAGCGACGAGAAAAAATCCATCGAGAAAAGTGGCGTCGCTAAATTTAATAACAAAATTTATGTGTCATCACTGTCAGCGAAAAAAAAGTCATCGCTAACACCAAAAAATTCGTCGCTAAAATGTTTAAAGACAACTTTAAACTTTGTAATTTCATCACTATTTATGACGAATTGGTAGCCGTTGCTGTTTATGACAAATTGGGATTTGTTGCTGTTTATGACGAAAATACATTCATCACTGATTGCGGCGAGAATATGTCGTCGCTACCTGCGACATAAATTAAATTATTCATCATAATTAACGACAAATATAGGATTTTAACGACGATTTTAACAACTAAAACTAGTCGATCTCAATATTAAAAACACACTAAATATACCCAATATCAGTTATACACCAATATAACCAAATCCACAAATATTTATATCAAGTATACATCAATTACTAACACACCAAATAGACCCAAAATCAATATCAGGTTTATATCAATTACAAATATCTAATGATATGAAAGTTTGTCATACTAATATAACCAAATCCGAACAGAACCAATGTATCAAGAAAAAGTCAAATATATCAATGATACTGATCAAACCCATCTTCAGATCCATCTCCCTCATTTTGCTAATTATCACGGTAAATAGATGAAGTTGGATGCGAAGGTAGTGCAATAGAACGACCCTAAGTGAAGCTCTCCATAAACTGACACATTTGCTCCCGCGTCAAACGATTTTCCTCCAAGATAAATGGATCAACTCCTCGTGAGATTCCAGTCGTGTCTTAAGATTCTTATTTTCGATTGTCAAATTTGTAGCTAAATCTCTCATATGCTCATACTCAGACCGGGAGATGCCCTCAGAGGATGACGTGGATGAGGTAGAAGGTCTGTATTTCCCACCCTCTGCACCTAAGCCATATATGCGTCCCTTCTTGCTTGCACCCTGAACATCATCCAAGAAAATGTTGTTGTCAGACTGTTGGCTGGAAACATCATCCCCCAGTGTCTGCTGTGAGTTTATCTCTGAAATGCGTCATTCATACTCAGTCTATATACAAAAAATTGTGTTAGCCATTCAAAGTACTAGCAAATGTCAAAGAAAAACATGCTTAAGAAATTGTAACTTTTTCTTGATTTCTCGGACACCCAATTCGAACAATCCCCTTTCACTGTGTGTTTTTTCGAAATATGTCCCAGCAACTTGGATTCACATCATGGGATGTTTTCTGGAAAATAATAAAAAAATCATACATTAAGGAAATACAAAATACAAAACACTGCCTTTTCCAATAACCCCTCCACAGGCAGAAAATTAATTTTCCCGCAATGAAGCCACACACAAAAGTGCAGTGAAAATGGATGAGCAAATGAAAAAAATGAAGGGATTTGATCCTCACAAATCCACTGATTGTTTTATTAGTTCCTGTACTTTGTAGAAATCTAAACATTTAGGTGGAAGTTCTAGATTTGTGTATACAATATACTCAACAGCAATAGTGGAATTCAATATTTTAGATGCATGATACATCTTGTTCAGTAGATACCAATAATATATACTTAACTATTAGTGTCCTTGGCTACAGTAGGGAAAGTTACCAGAATCATCTAATCCAAAAGCCCACTGCAGGTTGCCAGTCAGAAATAAAAATAAGCCAACTAACAGCTTCCATCTCAACTACAAGGAGAATAGAACAACAATGAGAATAGGGCCGCGTTTGGGTAAACAACTTAATTAAGAGCTTATCACATAAGACCTTATCGTATGAGAGCTTATGCCATAAGAGCTTATGAAGAAAGGGGCAGGAGAGGATTTGAAGGGGGAAAACATGGAGGGGTCATAAGCACTTGTTAAAATTCCATAAGCTTGTTCCAGTAACTTATGAAAATAAGTCAAAAACTCGTTATGGGATGGCATAAGTTACTTTTATAGGCTCTGTCAAACACACTGTATAAGAGCTTATGTTATCAGATAAGTCAAAAGGAGCTTAAATAAGCTCTTCCAAACGCCACCCTAACAAGGATCTTTGCAATTAAATGAGTTGTTACTGATAATGACACGAATAAGGTGCTCGATCCTTCAGGGGTATGTCACTATTTCACTATAGGCTTTTAAAACACGGATTCTGTTTTCCTTATCAAGAGAGCTTTCTGCAGGTTTTTAAAATAGTGGGGAAGTATGACAAATACAAAATTTAAGGGATGTGAGGGTGATTTACTTAAATATGTATGTCTATCATTAACAGGGTATTTTCTGGACATAAATGTTAACCTTGGAATTAGATAGCTAATCTAAAACAAATCTGCAATCACACAGAAGGTAGCAACCACATGAATGACTCATGAACTTCAACCACATAAAATAGATGGACCACAAAAAAGGACCTAGCTTAAGTATAGAAATAAGTTATCTTCTAGACTAACCAAATCAAGAACTATAACATTCAAAATATCATAATGTCTGTTCTGTTGGATGATCATCCTATCACTATCAGTGAGATAATCAACTTAATGTCCTATTAGTGCTAAAGCCATTTTCCTCCCTACATTTTACTAGTCTAGTGCTACTTACACATACCTTGTTTCCTGCCAACCATAGCAACTGAAAATAAAAGGATGAATATAATGACCAAATAATGAGGGGAACAGTATAATACAAGTGTCCACGTGGGAGCAAAAACTTGGAAATCTTCTTTACTACTTTGTTTGTTTGTTGGAGTAGAAATAGCAAGAGAGAAAATAAGAAGAGAGAAAATGAGGAGAAAATACACTTTTATCTTGTTTGGTGGAGGAGAGAAATAGGGAAGAGAGAAGAAAATTGATGGGACCCATCTCAAATTTTTTTCTCTCCCCAAGTGAGAAGAAAATGGAAGAGGGAGAGAGTGTTTCATATAAAATGACTTTTGTACCATTCTTTTAGGGTTCTCATTCAATTATTTAATAAATTTAAATAAATTGAATTAAATTAATCATTTAATTAATTAAATTAAATTGAAATAAATAAAATAATTATATTAAACTAATAAATTTTATTTAAAATAATAACTTAAACCAGTTAAATTAATTTAAATTATTTGATTAGTTAAAATAACTTAAATCAATTAAATTTAAATATTTTTATATTGCTTTTTTAGTTAAGGATATTTTTGTCTTTTTAAAAAAAATTACTTTTCTCTCTTCTTATTTTATATCCAACCAAACAAAGGGGGGAGAGAGAGAAAACACATATTTCTTCTCTATTTCTCTCCTATTTCTCTTACACCAAACAACACATAAAATATACTTTATTTTTCACCATTTTCTCTCTTCTCATACTCTTTCTTACCTCTTTCTCTCTTCTCCTTTTCTTCTCACAACCAAACAAAGCCTACATGATTTTCATCTCTGAATCTTTACTACTAGTGAACCACTAGTTAACGAAGTAACGAATTGGGATACATTCAGATTGTAAAATCCATAAGAATTCAACCTACTACAATAATAAAAGAATAAAAAAGCTGGCTCTTGGATCTAGACATTCTGCTCTTCTTCTTCTATAAACAAAACATGGGATTTCCCCCTCTACAAAAACAAAATAGAAAATTATAAATATAAAAAAGACAGGGAAGGGGTAAGTGGAATATTATAAAAAATAAAACAGAAAATTGCACATGTATAAATATTAAACATAAAATAACAATTTAAAAAAACATAAAATAACAATAAGTAAAATATTAGGTCCATGTTTTTAGAGAAGCAAACAGAGTGGGGAGTGGCAGACTCCTTTGCAAGGCATAGCATGGCGATGGCCCCTAGTTTACATACTTTTGATGTTGTTCCTTCTTTTGCTTATTTTTTGTTGTTGTATGATGCTTCTTCTGTGATTTATCAGAGATGAAGCTAATTTCTTTGTTGTTTGGGCTTTAGCCCCTTTTAGTCATAAAAAAAGGTAAAATATTAAATATCAAATTTCTACTTAACAACGATATTAGCGACGAGAATTATCAATCGCTAAATTATCTGTCGCTGATTTTGTTGTAATTTTAATGATGGAATTAACGACGGATTCTGGATTTTAAACAACATATTAACGACGGATGTAGTGACGAAAATATGTCCATAGGTAAATGTACGGGTAAATTAAAATTAAACCATCAGCGACGAATTTAGCGATGAGGGGCCTCACGACGAACATTTTTTCTTGGTAATTTCGTCACTAAAATCAAAGAAATAATTTTGCTACGAATTTTGCTAAGAGAATTTTAACGACAACATATTTCGTCACTAAATATGTCACTAAATAATATACCATGAAATAGTGTAAATCCAAACACAATTTGTCGCTACTCGTCGCAGTTTGCAACGAATATGTTGTCATCGCTAAATTCCATCGCTATTTTCAACATTTTTAGTAGTGAAAAAACAATGCTTTCCCTAAATCACTTTGCTACAAATTTATGTATTTTTGTAAGTTTGCCAAATTCTAAACTATTAATTTTTCTCTCAGGTCCTCTTCTGGGTTTCTAAGTTGTTTTTCCTGGGACATTTTATTTTTCTATTACTAATTTTATTTATTCATTTTCTTCTCTGCAACGTATATAATCTTCTTCGAATCTTCTTCTCCGTCTCTCTATTTAGGTGTATAAATTACGATTATTTTGGGGTTTAGCATATGGGATTTTTTATCCTCTGGGATTATTTTCATTCTTTATCAATAAATTATCAATTTTGGCAGCATTTTAAATCTATTGAGGGGTAAATGAGTTAGCCATTGATTTTTTTTTTTTTTTTTTTTTTTTTGCAATTTTGGGATGTGCTACAAATATAGTTCGTTTGATTATTTGCCAGCATGTTGAATTGGTTGTTACTGGATTGGGTTGATATGGGTTTTCATTATCAGGAGGGCTTGAATTAAACTATTGGGATTTAGTTATATTTTCTTATTGAGGTAATAATGATAATTTCTTATTCCTATTATTTTTTCCAGGGTTTGTTACTGTCTTTCTAATAGAGAAGGACAGTTATTAATGAAAGTCTGAATGACATAAATGATATATTATAAGGATGTTGATTTGGTGGTGGTATAATTGAGCTTGCACTTTGCGAGGCCTATAGGTAAAATCACTCAGTTATTTTTTTTTCTCTTCAGAATCACTTGATGATTTTGGTTCTTTATGGTGCTTTTAAAATTGATGTTTTGATTGATTTTTTTTTTCCAATTACAACTAGAGAATCTTTATTTAGATTGCTGTCACAAGATTGTTTATTTAATGAAGCATATGAAAAGTTTCATGGGCCTTTTATTTAGGTCTGTAATATGTATTTTCTTATTTCAGGGAATCAAGTTTTGTGGTTATATGATGTAGATATCAATTTTAGGGTCAGTGATTATAATGAAAATATAAAGCAAGTAAGTGACAAGATAATCATACTATTACTGTATGCAGTTCTAATTGTAGCCTCAATTATGCTGCAGATGAGGAACTTCAAAAAGGAAGCTTCATTGTTGAACTTTATTTGTCTTATAGGTTCAAAAATATAATTTCTCTATATGCATATTATGAAATCTAATGATTGTTATGCTGTCATGTATAGCATTCAACCATTAATCAATGTCTATATTTACACTAAAACGTTACAAAATTCCTTTGTTATTTTTTGGATGGGCGATGGTGTTGGCTAACACTAATCCTCGACCTTTTGGCAATGAAGTTTCTGTGATGGTGCATGAAAAAAAAAAGGAAGGTCCTTTTGGGTACTACATCAATGGGGCACAGTATCACTTTATGCCTACTACTGATTTTCATCTTCTAATGGGGTACAGTATCACTTTAATAGTGATTCAAATATTTAGGTTACTTTTTTAGAATCTTTTAACTCAAACTTCCCTTAAATAATAAATTTTTGCTGTAAAATTTTGTGTAGCCATGAAATAGGATGCATAATGTTCTACTTCAGAAGTTAACTACTGGGGAAGCAATTATATAGGTTCCTATATTTTATTGGAGCTATTCAACCTATTAGTGATATTTTATGGGAGCTATTTTACCTATTTCACCTATTAGGCATCTCATGCATATGGTTTTGTGTAGTTTTTAAATTTTTCATCTATTTCTATGTTTTTTTTTTTAATCAAAGTAGTATGCTAATGCATCACTATAGGAAATGATCATCCCAACTAGGTTGGCACCATCATCCCTATCTATCATCTGCAGCATACTACAATTCTATTAAAGAGAAACAAAAAAATACAAAACCAAGAAAAAACATGGGGGGACATAAGACCTTAACCCATGTAAAAGAAAAATAAAGAAGACTATGAAAATCTATAATTGGGAAGGCCTAGCCTATTACGACTAAACTCTTCACCAATGAAGTCTGGTATAGTATCCCACCAAGTAAAACCTAGATGATGAAGACCATAAGCAGCTAGCCTATCGGCACAAACATTACCTTCTCTAAAAATATGTGTTATATTAAAATTCATATTTCTTACTAAGGAGATGCAGTTTTTCCAGTGATTCTGTAGTTTCCATGGAACCAACAAGCTGTCTTTGAAAGGCAGAACCACTAGTTGTGAGTCTGTCTCTAGCCACAAGTTGTTACACCCTTTCTCTGAAGCTATCTCAACTGAAAACATTGCTCCAACAAGCTCTGCAAAGATTGAACTTGTGATGCCAATACTTGCTGAAAAACAGCCGCAAGCTGCAGCATTTCTTCCTCGATAGATCCCTCCACAAGCTGATGCTCCAGGGTTTCCATGTGTAGCTCCATCTGAGTTAGATTTGATCCAATTGCATAGAGGTTGCATCCATATTACTTCTTTGATTTTGGAAGCATTGCTAAAATGAACATCAATATGAAAAGACTTTAGAATACTAAACTCAAAAATTGAATTAATGCTTGAGCCAAGAGATCAATGTTAAAATTCAGAAGATGACTTAGCCATTGCCAGATTTCAAGAGCATATAGAGCATTGTAAAAACAGGTGAGCAGAGTTCTCTTCTGCCATACCACACAAACAGCACATGGATGCCATTTGACACCCTCCTTTTTTAAGCTCTCCATCAGTTGGCACTCTCTCATGAATAGCCCTCCAAACAATAAAGGATCTTGATGGAGGGATGTGACTTTTCCGAACCATCTTACCCCATGAACAAGAGTCCCTAACTGGTCTAAACCAGGAATAAGCTTTCTTAAAAGTTAGAACCCCTATTTCAGAATTCTTCCATATTGGTTTATCCTCAGATGGAGCTAGAGGAAGAACCACTTGCTGTTCTGATCTAACAACAGTAGGGAATCTTTCATGTATAAAACTAGGAAAAGACCAATTACCATTATAAATGAAATCAGCCACTTTTGCTTTGATTTAAAGAAATAGGAACATTAAATAATTCTAAAACCGACTCATCCATCCAAATATCAGACCAGAAATTTATGTTTCTTCCATCACCAATTATCCATCCTGTATTGTTCATAGCTATAGGAACATATTGCTTTATTCACGTCCATATTGAAGATTTTTTATACTAGCAACAAGAACCCCTCAAACTCACCCCAAGAATAATGCTCTTCCTTTGATTGTTTTGCTCCAATATGTTACGAGATTGTATTTGATTTTTCCATTAACTCCTCAATTAATCAAAGCAACATAGTGGTTATGAAGACTGCCTGGGCAAGAGTTGCACATAATCTTGACTGGTTTTATGCTCCTATTTATAAATCTGTATCTTTGAAACTAAGGGCATGTCAAATTTTCTGCTATAACAATGTCTTTATTTTATCCTTGCAGGTTTTAGGGGAAATTTGGTATCTTTTGTCTGGGGGTGAGGTGATACAATAATGCTTCTTTTTCTTACTTGATTAATTTGTGAGTTGCATTTGTAGGCCCTCTTTTCTAATATGCTAATGTTTGACTATTAAGCGGACTCTCAATATTGGTTGATTTTACAAAATCAAAATCAACAAGGAACATGAAATTTGAATATGTAAAGGATATACTTAGCAATGCAGAGTTAATGGCAGATGAGGCTTATAAGAATTGCCCAAGGAAAAAAAAAACATGGTTTGGTTAATAATGTTCATCTGTGGGTGCTTTTGAGGCATTAACTTGCTTAATTGATTTTATAATTTCCATATTGGAGAACATAATGTTAGAAATTTTAGTGGAGTATATGAAGCATCTATTTAGTTTCCTGTTTCAAAAGAAGAGAAAAAATTCAACGGTATTTATATGCACCAGAAATTGTGGACTAATAGTTGTGACTTTTTTTTTTTGGCAAAGAATCCCCTATTTCTTTTCTAATTTATATGATTATGGTGTGGTGGCTGTGGCAAGGATGAACTCACTTGATCAATTTGACAAAATCTTTTAATTGTGAATTTAATTTTAATTGTTTATTGTTTATAAATACACAAATCTACCAAGGATGAACCCCTGATACATAATCCTTGGTACATGAGCCGATAGCTGGTGGGGGCAAGTGTAATGTGTAGTTTTAAAATTTTTATCTATTTCTATGTGCTGTTCTTAAGATATATAAATGGAGTAGTTTTGCTGGTTTAAAGTTTCAAATTCTTTCTCAGGTGAGACATAGATTGTAGCCGATTGAAATGTTCTTTTTCAGATGTTCTGCACGTGGATCGATATACTAGATGTTGGAAATCCTTTTGCAAAACCTAACCTTGAAATTTGCTTTCATTACATGGACTGCAGTTATTTTCATAATAAGCAACGCAATATTTGGGCAAATAGTACAACAATAATGCTAGGTTGACACATAAATGTACGTGGGACAACTATACGGGACAACCCATATAATTGAACGATATAATATTACTGTAGCATTATTTTTTTTTAAAAACTAATTTTGACTTTCTTTTAAAAAATAATTTTTTTTTTTAGAAATAAAATTTTTGGTTAAGTATGTGTAAATATCTGGTTAATCAGGTACAAATATATGATTAATTCAGTTCATTATCTGGTTAATGGTTTTTTTAAGAAATAAAATTTTGGTTAAGTATGTGCAAATATCTGGTTAATTACGTACAAATATATGGTTAATTCAGTTCATTATCTGGTTAATGAGGTTTTTGAGAAATAAAATTTTTGGTTAAGTATATGCAAATATCTGGTTAATCAAATACAAGTATCTAGTTAATTCAGTTCATTATCTGGTTAATGGTTTTTTTTAGAAATAAAATTTTGGTTAAGTATGTGCAAATATCTGGTTAATCACGTACAAATATCTGGTTAATTCAGTTCATTATCTGGTTAATGGGTTTTTTTAGAAATAAAATTTTTATTTTTATTTTTAAAAAGTCAAAATTTGTAAAAAAAGAATAAAATAAATAAATAAATAATAAATAAATAAATAGTAGTGATACAGCAGCGCTACAGTTCAAGTTGTCCAGTATGTTATCCATGATCAGTTGTCACAATAACACAACTCATAGTACAATGTGTTTAATGGTTGTGATGGGGTTGCAGCAATTAAGGTATGGCTTGGTACTTCCATTCCATAAGAACTGAATTTGATTTTATTAATGGTGCATTTGATTAATCCATAAGAATAAATAGATCTTCCTTTAAAAAAACAAAAATAGATCTTTTAAGACAAAAAATAAAGAACACAAAGAGGTGAAGTCAAAAATAACAGACAGGAAAAAGTGAGAATAACACATGAAAAAAATTGAAGGGAGAAGTCTAAAAAATAAAGAAATATCAGAATGTGCTAGAGAAGCCAGAGGCCACAGATTAGAGACCGTAGCCAAAGAAGAAATGTCGAAGAATAGAGACCACATAGCTGCCACCGAACTTGTAAGAAGGCAGAGAAATTTGTTAGTATGAAAAAAAAGATAGAAATTTGTAAACTAAAGGAAGAAATCTATAAGCAAACCACCACTGTATATCATACAAGAACATAGAAAGAAGGGGAAGCCTGCAATACTAAGCTAAGTATCAGATAAGTGTTGTAAAAATTTGAGATGATAAGTACTAAATAGTAGGAATTAATAATTTAATAACTGATAATTATAACAAAATAGAAACCTAATAACTCAGCAGGAGATGAAATTGCCAAGTGCACAAAAATGGAGTTACTTGGAGTTGAGACGTGTACATAGAGAACCTTGTCCTTTTTTTCTTTTTCTTTTTCTTTTTTAGTACGGTAAAGAACCTTGTTTTGTTGGAGTTAATTAATAATTTAATAATAGTTAATATTAAATAGAATAGACAGAGTCATGAATGCAACATAGCTTAGTTTACGTCTTGGGCTAACAACATTGGCCCATTGCCTTATTCCTTCCATTTTAACTTTCAATTATTATAAGCCCTAATCTGTATATTTTCTTTGTGAGGTCCTGTTATTAAATCATCAATTTTTAATTCTTTATTATTACCGTGAATAATACTTCTATGGTATCAAATCTAACAAAAAAAAATCAATGCTGACAAGATCAGAAGTTCAGAACCTTCTATGCTGACACAGTGACAGCTGCAATCTAATCTAATACAGATAATGACAGCCTGACCCTCACTTACCCTTCCTCACGTGGACATGACACTGCATCTCGTGACTAGACTTCGGTCCCTATATATAAATGTATAGCTGCCTGAACCCTTGTCACTTATAGATAGGGTTTCACACTTTTCACTATAAACTCTCCGCCGCCGCCAAGTTGATTTAGGAGAAAATTGCCTAAGGACTCTGCCTTCACATAAGATATATTCATAGACATAATGCCATGGAAAAGTGGATATGTTGCTGCTCCATTCTTCTCATATCGGTACTATATAATTCTAATATATACTTCTAATTTCATATCATTTATCTTGCTTTCCTCGTTGATTATATGTGTTTTTTTTTTCCTGCTGTTTATAATTATTGTATTGTCTTGTCTTCATTAGATTCATGAACGAGATCGTAGGTCCATCTTCATGGATCATTGGTGCGGATCTGGGTAGATGGAAATCATTGATGATATCTTATATTTCTTCGTCTTCTTTGTTATGCTTTGTGCTATTGTCCCAAGTGGTACTCACTCAGAATGAGTACTCAACGACTATGATTGCCTTGATTAAATTTCAGTGAAAGTCTTTGTCTTGCATCTCACGCAACTTTGTGAACATAAAGGTAAAATAATTTATTTAATAATCATAATTATGATAATAATTTATATTCCATTTTAGATTTGTTTCAATAATTTGTTTTGTTTTTGTGATAATAGTGAACGCATGACAGCTTTGAAGCACGATAGTGGTCATCAGCATCTTTAATCATGTTGATGATTTCGATGAACCTTCATTGGATAATTATGTGTTAGTGGTTATGTGTTGAAATTGGAATTGTGTCTGCCCGCTAAAATAGAATGATGGTCACCAATCAAGAGACAAGAGTACCAAATTTGATTTTCTTGGTCAAGAATGATTGCCACCAATCAAGAGAGAAGAAGAAGCAAAATTGAAATTTTCTCATATGTTCTCATTGTCAAACCTTTGTAATAGAAGCCAATGCTAATGAACGAAATTCATTCCAACATTGAGAGCATTTCAAGTAAGTTCCAAAAGCTTAGATAGATAAGCATTTGTGAGAGAAAATTCTGTGAGAGAATTTTGTGAGAGGAGATTCTTGGATGTAATTGAGTTGTGGGTAGTGAGAGATTAAGTGTTTGTAAACACTTTGTGTATATCCTTTTGTGGATAGTTCTCAGTATTTCAATGTAGCAGCCCGAAGACATAGGCATAATTGGTTGAACTCCATTATTAATTTTGTGTGCTATTATTCTGTATTTTTCGCTTCTTTTTTAATAATTGGTTGAAAAAGCATGATGCATTAACCATTGTCAATAGTTGTAATTAGTAAATAAATAAATTAAAGAAAAATTTGAAACCACTGGTTTGTTGAAACTTCTTTAGTTCTTTAATGCTTCATCATATTATGTCATTTAAATCAAGCGTGCATGATTATTTGAACTTCCCAAACATATTCAAATTCAAATTAGATGTATTAATTTGAGTTTCTTGGAACAAATTCATTATATTAATTGCATTGAACGGACATTAAAGAATGGATTTGAAGAAGAGCAGAGGTTGATAATGGATTTCTAACCAGATTAAGACACCGTGAAAAGGATTCGTGAGGTCCCTTCTTCGTCATTATATTTCTTAGCCTCACTCCGTCTTCCTCTGCTCTACTTCTCTCAACAAGGATGGTTCTTGCATTGAATGGACATGTTTCACCATCACTTCAACCACCATTTTCTGCTCGTTGCTTTGGTGCACAGCCTCAATTAATGTGGAGCACTGTGTGTCTCCAAATCAAAACCTTTCCCTACATGATTATCCAAAAAGAAAACTCTTTCCCTAAATCACTCCGTTACAAATTTATGTATTTTTGTAAGTCTGCCAAATTCTAAAATATTAATTTTTCTCTCATGTCCTCTTCTTGGTTTCTTAGTTGTTTTTTCTAGGATTTTTTATTTTCTATTATTAATGTTATTTATTAGTTTTCTTCTCTGCAACGTATATACTTTTCTTCTAATCTTCTTCTTCGTCTCCGTGTTTAGGAGAGTATAAATTACAATTATTTTGGGGTTTAGCATATGGGATTTTTTATCCACTGGGATTATTTTTATTCATTATCAATAGTTAGTCAATTTTGGCAACATTTTAAATCTATTCAAGGGTAAAGAGTTAGCCATTGATTTTTTGCAATTTTGGGATATGCTACAAATATAGTTCGTTTGATTATTTGCTTGCACGTTGGATTGGTTGTTACTGGATTGGGTTGATAAGGGTTTTCATTATTATTATTTTTTTATCAAAATGACATGCAAAAGCATCACAATATAAACAGCATCCCAACTAGGTTGGCACCCCTGCACTATCAATCATCTGCAGCACACCATAATTTTATTAAAAAATAGAAAAAAGAATACAAAGAAAGCAAGGGGGACAGAAACCAAAACCCTTGCAACAAAGTTATTTTAACTTGTAATTAGGGAGACCTACCTTATTACGAAAAAATTCATCCCTAACAAAAATAGGAATTATATTCCACCAATAAAATCCATGAATACTCATACCATGTGAGGCAAGCTTATCTGCATAATGGTTGCCCTCACGAAAAATATGAGAAAATCTATAGCTCATCCTATTAGTAAGCTCTATACAATTTCTCCACCTATTTCTTAGGCTCCAAGGAACAATAGAAATAGAATTAAAAGCAAAAATTACAAGTTTAGAGTCACGTTCTAACCAAAGGTTATGCCAACCTTTTCTATAGGCTATCTCAATTGCCATCATAGCTCCAATTAACTCGGTATGAAGAGTAACATTATTGCCCAAATTGAAAGCAAAACATCCTAGTGTAGCTGCACTTCGATCTCTGAAAATACCACCACAAGCTGCTAAACCAGGACAACCTCTAGCAGCCCCATATGTATTAACCTTAATCCAGTAACATGGTGGAGGTTGCCATCAAACTTCCTTGATTGAAGGAGCACTAGTACCTCTGCCTTTAACCAAAAATGTTTGAAGGATAGAAAATTCAGAAATTGAGGAAGACATGGAACCCATACTCAGATTACCAGCCAGAGATGCATTTGCAATAACTAAGCCTTGATATGAATTCCTTTATTTTCAAATCTAAGTTTGTTCCTGCAATACCACACAACCCAAAACATATTTACAATAGAAGCAACAACCACATCCTTCACTTGACTGGACCAATTTCTATCATAAGTGGACAAAATGCTTGAGTAGGGTGAAGAATCAATGACCATGTTCAAAACTGAACCGAGCCATAAATTAAAAAACGTTCAGTAAAAAATAACATGGGCCAATTAAAAATGTTGTGTAAAAAATGTTATTGGGCAAAAAAGAGACCTGGCCCAATTACCCAACACCTCAAAACTGAAAAGCACCTGAAACCCTAATATGATATGATACTAACCCTTGTGGTCTTGTGCCTTCTTGTTTCTTCTTATATCTGTCACAACTCACAATCGTGAGAATCTGCCGCTGCGCTAGAGTCATCCTCCGTGCCGCCTCCGCAGCCTCCTTCCAGTTCCACCTTGCGAGAACTCAGGTCCGCATTTGTCTAGATCCACTGCCACGCTCTTCCTCAGCGAGTGTCATTTTGCGCTGCCTTCGTGCAATCCTTATCCGCCGTGTCTCTGTATCTCTGTCGTCGTCTCTCCTTTCTTCTCCTTCGTCTTCTGGTCCTCTCAATCTCAGATCTGGTCTGCCTTCGTTTTTTTCTCTTTTCTTTTCTTTTCTCCGTTTAGGTCTCTGCCTCTCTGGAATCGCTGCTTCACCTCCGACCATCAACTAGTCGAAATCCGCCCGATCCTCCCGTAATCCGATCCACCCGTCATCCGACTAAACCTAACAAGCAAACAGACGACAACGAATGGTTTTCTTATGAACTCGGTTAAGTTCGGGTTGGGTTTTTTGGCCCGAAACCAACCGAACCCGCCCGTTGTCCACCCCTAAAGCTAATACACATTCATAATAATATTGCGATAATTAGTATTACCTAGTTCAGCCTATCATGATTACCTATTCATATAGAAACATTCACAAGTACCGTGTTTTCAGAGCAAGAAGAGAAATAAAGGTCCCAGTACCGTATTGTACGTGTTTCAGAGCAATTGATGGCAGCAAAGGAAGAAAAGTCTGGAACGGCCAAGAGAGAAGGATTTAGGGAATAAAAAAGTCTGATAGGTGTGGGTGGGATTCTGGGATGAGTTTGGTATTTATATATCTCACTAAAAAGTCCCACAAAATCCATTATGCAAAACAATCCACCGAAATCAGCAAACTTTTGAATATCAGGAGACTTTTAGTAACTTAAAAAAAGTCTTGATTGAATACCTCAGGATTTGGAATCTTAAAAAAAATCTTAATAATTCTGATTGAATACCACAAAACTTATTTATAAAATTTAACAGTCTTAATTGAATAACACATGACTTTTTTATCATAAAAAATCCATTAAAATCCTTTGAAATCTCAATCCAACACACCCCGTAATTTCTCATTTGGTTTTATGTGGATTCTTTATTTCAATATTTTAAGAACTATGAATGATTATCATTGAAGGTATTTTTTAAAGAGTTTGATTGTTGTACACTGTCAGTGTAAAGTTTTTCATAGTCAAATCACAAATCATGATATTGATTACTTTTAAGGTGGTTAGTATAAGAGTCAAAGATTTTCAATGATGTATCAACTTATGATTGGTTGACAGTGTAAAAAACCTTTACACTCACAATGTATATCAACTAAACTCTTTTTTAAAATGAAAAGGATATATTTAAATTTTATTTCACATTTTACCATTTAATATGATGCAGTGAAGAGCTAATCAGCCAAAAGTCTATTGAAAGTCCATTCTTAGTTTACGTTTTGGGCCGAACCCTCCCTCAGAAGTGTGGGCTAACAACATTGGTCCATTGCCTTATTCCTTCCATTTTAACTTTCAATTATTATAATTAAATCATCAATTTTTACTTTCCTTATTACCGTGAATACTTATATGGTATCAAATCCAACAAGATAGAGCTTGGATGCTGACACAGTGACAGCTGCCACTAGTGCAAAAAAGCCTTTCTACAACTGTTGAAAAAGGCTTTTTACATCGGTTGACCAACCGTTGTAGATATGCTCGATGTAGAAAGTGGGGACTTTCTACAACGGTTGTCCAACCGTTGTAGAAAGTACATTTCTACATCGGTTGGAAGACACAACCGTTGTAAAAAGTATGGTTTCTACATCCAAATTGTGGATTCTGGTGAACTTTCTACATCGGTTGTTTTGACCAACCGATGTAGAAAGTGCGCTTCCTGATTACTGTGTGGACTTTTTACATCGGTTAAAATCACAACCGATGTAGAAAGTCTTGTATTTTTTTTAAAAAAAAACCTCATTTGTTTCTTCCCTCACTTCCTTTCCCTATTTTCGTTCAGTTTTCAATACACATCAACAAAATCAACAACACAAAAGCAACAAAAACTCAACAATTAACATTAACATCCATATATATAATCAATATCCATATAATTAACCAGTACTAATTAATCTAGCTATATCAACAAAGAAACTAAACCTATATAAATGTCAAACTAAATACATCTAAGATACAAATGGTTTACTATAATCAAGAAAGAAGTTTGCCCAAAACTTCTTGAAGTCCTCAATTTCATCATAAGAGAATGGTTCTGCATTGTTGAAATTCTGCAAATTCAAATAACATAAGATAAACAATATTAGCAAATAGAGTAAAACAAATATATGATAATTAACTCTTATACTTAAAAACACTATTAATTATCTCCGCCCATCCAAAACACTACTGAAAAGATGCAGGGGACACAATATGAAAAATGATTTAAACATGCATTTCATTCTCCCTTCAATTATAATCCATTCACTGATGTAGCTTTGTCTACCTTGAGGAATCCTATTTTCCCTAATTGCCTTGAAATGGGAAGTTAAGTATGCCTGTTTATATATCAATAATTTATTAAAAATATCAAAATAAAATATCAAAATCATCCCATTTATCATACTTCTCTCAACTTTTGTCATACCTTTAAGAAAATAAATCATGTTGCCATAGGTTGCTTTTATATTTCAGGAAACTTTGACGGTTTGGAATAAACATATTGATAATTGAAACTAAGTCACTTAGGCAATGTCGATCAAAGGTATTTCACATATGGAGCATGCTGGTGATATCAATTAGAAGGCATTCAAAGTTCAAAGTTTGTTCTATGCGCCCTATTACTTTGGCATGTGAAATATAAATTAAATTTTTCTGATTGCAAGGTGATTGACAAAAATCAATCATGTGAGCATATAGCAAGGAATTTTAGAATGGTACTTATTTGCTACTAAGTAAATAGAAATTATTCATTGCTCTCTCAGTTATGGTGACTACTACCTCAAGTCACTCCAAACCCAAGAAGCCAAGAGACTTCAAAAAAACTTATAACAGATTCCCATTCACATATCTTAGTACTAAACAAGTTACTAGACATCAAGACAGCTTGTGACATATGCCTCAACCACCTAAAGTGGCAGTTAATATATACTTAATTGACTGAAAAATAGCTACTAATAAAGTTAGTATTTAAAATTAGTAGCAAAATCCAAAAATTCTTGCTGTGATAAAATGGCATGCTATTTTAAAAATGAGCTGCCTTTTCATACTCCCCTCCTACATCACATAAAGTCTAATAAAATAAAAGCCTCAGTTAACACCAAACGCATGAGAGGAAAAACTCACCTAGAGCTTTTATTAATCCATTTCTGATTTATCAAAAAAAAAAGAGAACAAATGGGAATAAAACCTCCCTACATGAATTTAATGTCTTGCTTGCTCACAAGATAATATGAATTTGTGTCAAGACTCATGGGAAAGTTCAATAAACAAGTTGTGATGAATAAAAAAGTAAAAGACCTCTAGTTTTCGTATTGCAGCTTCAGCTTTTGCTTTTTGCAAACTCTCCCAAGCAATGATTTTGGCTTCCTCTCTCTGAAACCTGTGCCAAAATACAAGTTCACGGATAAATACATAAATAAAAAAATGACATTATATCTCTTTTTGCTCAATTAAAGAATTATCTTGCTAATAATGATCTTAGGCAATGAATTGGAAATCAATTTGCATCCTCCAAGTTCATTCTATATTTGCAAAACATACTTGGAAATGTCCAAGGTTGACTCTGCAATATCCCAATTGGGCTTCAGTATTGCTTTCCTTCAAGTCTTTATCATGCGGTGAGCTCAGTTTGGTAGCATTCTTGGACCCTCTAATTGCAGGTGCAGTTGCTTGACTAGCAATCTGCAATTAGATCTATAAGAATGCTGAAATATCTGTATCATGACACATTCTCTTGGTTGGCCAAGTTTATCTGCACATAACACATTCTATTCAATTTGCTTATGAAGCATGGCAATGACAAATGGAATCATGTTGCTAAAATGGGCAGAAGGGAAGAGCATAAGGAATTGGCATAGAGTGGCAAATTGGGATCAACTTTACTATTTGTAGTTTTTTACCTTCTCTCTTTCTCTGTTGTTAGCTTTGTTTGACTCACAATTGAGCTTCCTTTTTTCATAGAAAGCTTGCTTATAATCTTCAGCTTCCTGTATTATCTGATTCCTTAACTCCTTTTCTCTTTTTTTCCTTTTCCAATTGCAGTCAGAAAAGGCAATGCGAATGTATAACATATAAATAACAACATACATATTTTAAAAACAAATTCATGAGAATCATACTTTTTCATCACCACATAGTTCTATCTGACACTCAAAACAGGCCCCATAATTTTAGGAACTTGAGCTACATTTGAATCTGATGAAGGAGGAGGCACAATGTAGAAACTAGATAGCCAAATTATCCTACTTTCCAACAGTTCATCCAAATTGTCCATCGCTAACTATAAGTTGAAAGATTAAACATCTCCTACTTTGTTTTTTAAAACACAAGTCCTTAATTTACAAATATATATCAAATTGGTACACTAAAGATATATGCAACATAAAATCAGTCTAAAGATGTCACACTTTTAACATCAAAATTGTTTTTTTTAAATGACATCAAATTAGTCACTGAAGGAAGTAATTGAGGACATCAATTATCATTTGAGGAAACAATTTGATGGCACTTGATAAATGGAGGACCAAGCTGCATATATCTTGAATGAACAAAATACTGTTTACTCAAGTTATAGCTCACATAAGTCAACAACTTGATCATTCAATCTTCACCTTTCACTTATGCAAATTGCATTGTACATTATTCTAGGAAATTTTTAACAAGAAAGAAAGAAACAACAACAACAACAACAACAACAAGAATGCTAGGTAGAGAAGTCAAAGAAACTATCTTGAATACAAGGTTCCTGGTTTGTAGTTCACAGAACAGCTCACAAATCACTTCAAACTCTTTCAACCCCATCCAACTCACAAATCATGTCTTCTGATTTGATGATGGAGGAATCCTCTACCCAAAAATTATTAGAAATACCACTTGGGATTAAAAAGAAACCCCAAAAATAAATAATAAATAAAAAGGAGAGGTTCCTATATATAGAGATCAATGTAATCAGAATGGAGTGGGGGATGATGAGATCAAATGAGTTCCTTTTTTTTTTTCCTTTGTTAGAAAATTACAAAACGAAATCAATATAGCTAACTATATTAGGTCACATATAAACCACAAAATCTTCAAATTATTATATATAATAAATAAATTAAAAAACAAAAACCTTTCACAAACAGCAACGAAAAAAGAAGAAAATCTAACCTTCCTCCTGCATTTGAGTGTGGCCGGGAAGCACAGGGCCACCGGAGCTAAATATCCCGTCCTCCGTTCGACTGTGGCTGAGGTCCAAACAGCGACAGTGTCCAAATCTCTGTTGCGCAGAGAAGGGAGAGGGATGGCGGATGAAATATGAGAAATAGGGAAAGAAAGAAAGGAAGCTTACCGGAAGAGGGAGAGGAGGTGCGGAGGAGGATGGTACGAGGCGTGCAGGGGACTGGCGGAGTAGAAACGAGGTGGAGCTTTGTTCGCGGCGAGATGGAGACGCAAGGCGGAGCTCCGATTTCGGCGAGATGGAGAGGCGGCTTTGAGACGGAGACGCGAGGAAGAGCTCCGCCGTGAAGAAGGTGCCGAGAATGAGTGAGGGAGAAGGTGGTTGTGGTGTCCGTGAATGAGTGAGGGAGAGGTCAGAGAGGGAACGTATAAGATTTAGGGTTTTGCATTTCAATTTAGGCTTTCTACATTAGTTGCATATGTAAACAATGTAGAAAGTCATCCGGAATATTACAAAAGAGCTACCCCATACTTTCTACAACGGTTCATGATGTAACCGATGTAGAAAGTCAATCCCAAAGTTCATAACAATATTACAAAATTACCACCGCTCCACTTTCTACAACGGTTCATAATATAATCGATGTAGAAATCCATTCGCAAATTACATTTTATTACAAAAATGCCACCGCACTACTTTCTACATCAGTTGTAAAGCAACCGTTGTAGAATCCCTGATGTATAAAACATATTTTCCACTAGTGTGCAATCTAATCTAATACAGATAACGACAACCCTAACTAGAGGTGGGTATATGGACTCGGGTCCGCGGACAGTCCGTTTAACCCGCAGTCCGCGCGGACTTGGACACCCTAAAATACGAGTCCATTTAAATGCGGGTTTTTTAGGTCCGGTCCGTTTAACCCGCGGACTATGCGGACTTAGTCCGTGGACTCGCGGACCCTTCCGCGGACAGTTGTAGTTTTTTTAAAAAAAAAAAAAAACTTTGTTTCTGTGAGGGATTTTCAGTGTTAGAAATAATTTGTTTGTGGGTTTTGGCTTTTTGGGAAAATGAAAAGGATGTGTATAACGGTTTAACCGATTACTCCTGAGTTGTGCTATTATAAACATTGGTAGTGAACCAGGGTACTAAACTTTCCCCTACAGATAATTCGTGATATATAAGTATGTTAGGTGCTCCCTACTTTTTGGTCAAATCTGGACTAATATTGCAAAAATGGAGGTTGACATGGTTGCTTATAAGATGTTGGGTGGTAAATATAGAACTTGCTAAATCAAAGGGAAAGACTAAAGTTGTTATTGATGACTGATGTCAACATGTAGCTTTAATTTCAAACTTGTAATATTGTTGTTTTTGTTCCTTATTTTGCATTTCAATTTCGTTGGTATTTTGTATCAAACTTGTGGTTTGTGATCCTTGTTAGTTACATTTTAATGCATGGTCCCCGTTGTTGATGTCACTTCTTCTAAGGTTATACCAAAGTGTTTGGTTTGGTATAATATCTTTGATTAACATGAATTTGGTTTGGTATGTACTTTGGATTTAATGTTTATTTGGTTTGTTTTTCTACATAAGACATTATTTGTTTTTGATGCTTGATATGTAAAAAAAAAAAAAAGTGTAGAGTCCGCGGACAGTCCGTTTAGTCCGCGGACTATGCGGACCGGACGCGGACTCTGTTTTCCAGAGTCCATTTATCATGCGGACTATTAAGTCCGGTCCGTTTAAGTGCGGACTTATACGGACCGAACTTAAACGGACCGGACCGGTCCGCATACCCAGCTCTAACCCTAACTCACACCTACCCTTCCTCACGTGGAGATCACACTGCATCTCGTGACTTGACTTCGACCCCTTTACTATAAATATGTAGCTGCAGCCTTCACCAATTTCACATAAAAGTAATAGGGTTTCACTATAAACTGCAAGGTTCTCCACCGCCACCATGTTGGGTTAGGACAAAGTTGCAGAAGGATTCACGTAAGATATTCATAGACATACTTCTAGGATGATGAAGATGCCAGGGAAAAGTGGATCTGTTGATGTTCCATTAATATTAGATTGGTACTATTTAATTCTAATATATACTTCTAATTTGATATCATTTATCTTGCTTTCCTCTCGCTGATTATATGTGTTTTTTTCCCCCATCTTTTCTGCTATTTAAAATTTGTTGTCTTGTCTTGTCTTCATTAGATTCATGAGCGAGGCCGTAGGTCCATCTTCATGGATCATTGATGCAGATATGGGTAGATGGAGATCATTGATGATATCTTATGTTTCTTCGTCTTCTTTGTTATGTTTTGCGCTATTGTTTCAAGTGATGGGTACTCAACGAACGACTATGATTTCCTTGGTTAAATTTCAATGAAAGTCTCCGTCTTAATGGTCACATAACTTTGTGACCATAAAGGTAAAATAATTTACTTAATAATCACAATTATTAATATAATAATTTATATATTCTATTTTATATTTGTAACAATAATTTGTTTTGTTTTTGTAATAATAGTGAACGTATGGCAGCTTTGTGGCGCGGTAGTGGTCGTCAACATCTTGATTATACTGATGTTCTTATTTGTAAAAATAAGTTGTTTTGAAGATGGTTCAGCTCTGTGAGGTAGTGGAGAACATTCGGGTGGAAGCGAGCCGATCATCTAGCCATTAATTGTCATTCATGTTAGCAGAAGCTGGTCAAGAAACATTTGGGTGGGAGCAAACGGACCCTCTAGCCTTTAGTCATTTTTTCATGTGGAGCCATATCATTTTTGATTCATGAGGAGGACCATTTCATTAGAGCAATGCATGTAAGGAAAAAGTATAAATGACCCACCAATTTAAGTCTATATTTTTTCAATTGCACCCTTATTTGTCGTACATATTTTTCTCATGAACTCACTATATTTGTCCTTTATTGGTAATTTTTTAGCAGTAAAGAAGATGATTAGTGCCTCATTGCTATCTCCAGGATAGGGTGGAATGGGCATTCATCTTGAGGTTATCTTTTTTGTTGTGGTAGAATCGAGTACTTCCGGTCCAAGTGACTTGTCAAGTGTCAGGGTATCTAACATAATCTAAAGAAACTCACACCGTGGAGCCAAGGATCAGTTAGCGATCGTCGTTGACAATGCATTTTAACTCCCATCCCGTGCATGATGATGATCACGAAGATGCATATTGTACGAAATATTTGTTTTAAATATCAATTATGTAATTGTAACTTCATATTATAAATGAATGAATTAAATCACATTATTGCAGTTTGTTTCTTCTTGTTTAGTTTTTAATTTTTTTAAAAAAATAAGGCTAAAATACCATTTTGGTCCCTAAACTTATTTTTTGGATTCCGTTTGGTCCCTTAACTTTTAAAAGGTTCAATTTGGTCCCTTAATTTGTCTCTGTTGATCTAAGTTAGTCCTCTCTGTCAATAAAATCAATAATAGTGTTAAATGAGTTTCAATTTGGTCTCTTATGTTTTAAATGAGTTTCAAATTGGTCCTTTAAATTGTTAATTTGTTTCATTGGTCCTTTAAATTGTTAACAAGATTCAAACTGGTCCTTTAAATTGTTAGCGAATTTCAACCCGGTTCTCAAAAAGTTAATAGCGTTACTGACTCATTGACGAGGAGGATTAACTATGGTCAAACTCCAACGAAATCGACCGAAGATAACAGCGGAATCAACCGCAACAACTTGCCTCGCGGAATCTACCTGAGGACTTTAGCAGAATCAACCGCAACACTTGGGGCAAACTCTTGGCCACCAAGGTACAACAACACCACCTTAGACCCAAACCACGGGGTCAAGACTTCCTTGGCCAAAAAACTCCAAGGCACAGCTCATCAGCTTGCAGTACCCAATGGGCACCGACTTATCAAACTCAACACCTCACCATCTCATCGTTTTAATTATCTTTAGTAGACATTAGCCTAATCATCTAATCAACTTATCATTGTTGGGGGGAAATGGGGTTTGAAACCCCTTAAAGTTCTTTAATTCTGTTCTGTCCAGGAGGGGTGAGCACGGTCATGCTGAAACCCCAGCACGGTCTTGCTTAACCACGTGAAGGGCGTGTTGTCCCTTAAGTGAAGCACGGTCGTGCTTCCTATTGAGCACAGTCGTGCTCAGCAGCACAATGCTGAGCACGACCGTGCTCATTGGGCTAAATAGCGCGGCCATTTTCCAGAATTCCTCGTGCTCCCTATTCAGCACGGTCGTGCTCATCGGGCGACAGTGCTGTTCTGGGCAGGAACAGTAACTAAGTTTTAACCAATTTCAAAGGTTTAATCCGTTAATCATCCTAAATCAGTTATCAACACGTTTTAAGGATTAAACACATCAATAACATCAGCATCAATTCAGCATTGGCATCAACCCAACAATAACATCATGTTCATAGCCATCACAACAACATAAATACAAACCATATATTATGAACATGGCATATAAATCACATATTAACAATTATATATATATAAAACAGATATCCACACAACAAGCCGGGGTTATGGGAACCCATTTACTTTACTCTAACCCCGAGCCTATGATTACATTACCTTTCTCCTCATACCTGGATTGAAGGTAGCTCTCTAACAGCGTCCTAAATAGCAACCGGTTCCTCCCCTAAGGTGGCTCAACCTCAAACAATACCTTAAACAATTGAAATACAATTTTATTAGTTTCCAATTACAAAACGAAAAGGAAACCAACGAAAAGGGACGGAACATTACCTATATATGAAGTACAAACGAAACCACGTCTCCCTAGGGTCTCCAATACTCAAGAACCACACTGAGAATGAAGGAAAAGAGGGAAAAAGACGTAGCAGCCGCACTAGGGTTTTAGGCACCAAGATATAAAGTGTACGGTGCAACCCTCGAGTCTGCACAACATATATAAGCTGCGCTCGGAGCACGGTCGTGCTCCTTACCAAGCACGGTCGTGCTGTACTTAGCGTCAGCGAGACGCGGTCCGCACTTGAGCACTGGCGTGCTCACTGTTGAGCACGGTCGTGCTCACTGTTGAGCACGGTCGTGCTCAACTTAAACTTGGTAACGCGCGTCAGGCTTTAAGCACGGGCGTGCTGGCTAATGAGCACGGGCGTGCTCATATACTAGAAAGGGACTTTTAAACCAAAAATCCCACTAAGCCCTTAGCCAACAACTCCAACTTAATAAAACCAGCTTTATAAAAATACTTCCAAAAAACGGGGTGTTACATCTCATACAATGATTACTCAATCAGGAAGCTTAGAGACATAGTTAATCCAGTTGTACTAAGATCTTTACTTAGTCATAATCTTTCAGCTGATCAGAAGTAATTAAACCATAGCTAACATAATCTTAGTTTGTCCTTTGGTTAGTTGATAGTTAAGATATTTACTTAATTCTTGAAAAGTAAATACTTGTTTGAATGAACTAACATAATCTTAAAAATAGAATATGAAAATATGAAAATTGATACACTCAATTTCTTCCTTTCATGAAAAAGTGTTTAGTTTCACAATTCATAACACTTTAGGGAAATAATAACAAGATCATGATGAGAATACAAATTTCAACGTAGTAGAAAACCAAATCTAGAATAATTTTGGTAGAGACTTGAAACTTCAAAATATATGCTATGGTTACCTCTCTAATTCCAATAACCATTCTATCTTTGTTCCAATAGGACTGCTACCGAAATCGACATCCTATCCGATAAACCTAGTTTATAATCTCACTTGTAATATGCTAAAATCTGCATAAACTATTGCCAAATCTTGCCACACTTCCATTTCCAACTTCCTTTCTCTTGATTCATGCTATTAGCGCTGAGAAGGTTAACCAACACATCATTACTCATTTAACCATAAACAAATGATATAAATTAAGCATAAACAAAAGAATTTGGCAGTCAAGTATATAATAAACAATGTAGTATCTCTAGACAAAAAAGAAAGAAGGAAATGGACTAAAAAATACACATTATTATAATAGGTTTAAGCTTGAACTGGAAGAGGAAGGTCATAGAGCTCACTTGTCAAATTAACTATGCGGGGCTCTAACTTTCTGAACATCTTCATTACTCACAGTCAACCATTAATCAACAATTTCGTATACCAAAATCCATAAAAAAATTCAGTGCAGAAACTACGACATGATTTACTCAACAGAGAGCGGAGTTTAACAATTTACATTCAATGCAACATGGTGTAAGAAAAGAGCAGCCGATCTAAGATAGCTGTGTCGTGGTATAAATCATTGCCTTAAAAGTGATTCTTCAAAGTTCTCTAATACAATCCAAATATTCATTTACTTCTTAAGGTTAACATAGCCGGATCTTGGACTTGTGTAGTCAAAAGCTAAAACAATCAGTTGTGGAAGTTATATGATATCAACTTTTTTTTTCACTTCTGATATCTTATTCTTGTCTAGGATATATTGATGTATTTGGGAATCTATTATTTTTTTTTTTTCGGTTGGAGATTTTATGATCCAAAATGAATGACATTTACATTGTATATTAACATTTTTGTTGGTGATTTTTTTTTTTTTTTACTTTGTAAGGTTTGAAAAGTTGCAACTTTGCAAGCAAAGTCGTTTGAGTAATCAACTACCAGTGTGGTAAATGATATTAAACCAAATTAAAGTTGATCGCACCATTTGCACATTAAAGCAAAGGAAAGATATAAGAATTCAAACGTGCATTTATCGAAATTGAAATATGCTTTTATAGAAGTTGGAGCTTTGAGCATTGAAGACATTCAATTACTTTTATTGCTATCATTATTTCAATATTTCCTACGACAAGCAAGTAACCAAAATCTTATTAAATAGGTCACCATCAAACCATGCATCAATTTTACCCAATAATATGCATGTAGCATAACCTCATTTTCTGATGAGATTTATGTCACAACCATCAACTCACTCAAACATGAAATCGAGTTAACACCAACAGTAGAAATCATTAGACTCAATATTAACAAAACAACTGAAACGAAAGTATAAATACACATAAGACACATTATTGGGAGCAACTAACTGACCTACTATAAGTTAAATCCAAAGGTTTCTTATTCATCCTAAAACCCTAGAATCAAATAGTAGAAATGAAAGTAATAAGAAATAAATCTTTTAAGACAAAAAACGAAGAACACATATAGGTGACGTCAACAAATAACAGACAGGAAAAAAAATGAGAACACAAATAAATAATAATGGAGAAGTCTCGAACAACAAAGAAATCTCATAATCTGCCAGAGGAGCCAAAGACTCTAAAACAAAAGACTTCGAAGCCAAAGAAATGTCTAGAGACCAGAGATCTCGCAATCTTCAAATGAAGCCTAAATAAGAAGAAGTGTCAAGAATAGAGACCACACGGCTGCCACTGAACTTGTGAGAAGGCAGAAAAAATTTGTAAGCTTAAGGAAGAAATTTATGAGCAAACCACCACCGTATACCACACAAGAAGAAAGAAAGAAGGGGAAGCCTGCAACTGTATACCACTAAACAAGGGGAAAACCTACATACTAAGCCAAGTATAAAAAAAAGTGTTGTAGAAATTTGAAATGATAGTTATTAAGTAGTAGGAATTATTAATTTAATAATTAATAATAAAATAATAGAAACACGATGACTCAACAGGAGATGAAGGGCCCGTTTGTTTTAGATTTTTGATAAATTGATTTCCAAAGAATTGATTCTTAAAAAAACCGAAGTTATGAAAAAATGATTTGTGTTTGATAATAGTATTTTAAATGTGAGTTTAGAAGAATTGATTTTGTTTGGGTGATAAAGTAAAATCACTTTGGACGTGTAAATATAAAGAGTTTTGTGAGGCTCACACTTAGAATCAAACATAGTGTAAAGTTAAAATCATTTATTTAATTTATTTTATAATCGTAATTATGATAATAATTTATATTCCATTTCATATTCATAAAAATTATTTGTTTTGAATATTGCTTTGTGAGGTTAGTGGAGAACATTCGGGTGGGAGCAAGCCAACCATCTAGCCAATAGTCGTCATTCATGTGAGATGAGGCTAGTGGAGAACAATCAGGTGGGAGCTAGCCGACTATCTAGTCATTAGCCGTCATTCATGTCAGACTTCAGCACCAGACGTGTGCCTTGGCCCATCCTCCCCATGTTCAATGCCATATCCACTACAAAAAAAGTCGCGTTTAGCGACCGAAACACTTCGATCGCTATTTGCGACCGATTTTGCGACCATTTGGTTGATTTGTAGAAAATGTCAAAATCTGGTGTTTAGCCACCGAATTAGCGACCAAAAAAGTGGTCGCAATTCATCATGGTTGCTAATTCGGTGGCTAAGCCTAAAATATTAAAAGTCAATTTGTTTGACCATTTAGAGACCGATTTAGCGACTGGTTTTTGAGAGATTTAATTTTTTTTCTTTCCTTTTAGCGACCGAAATTAATTCGGTTGCTAAATCGTGATTGTGAAAAGTATAGGGACCTAATAGCGACTGATTTTGCCACCAAGTTTTTATTTTTAACCAGCGACCGATTTAGCGACCGAAATTTTTAGTCGCTAAAATTAAAACACCCTATTACTTCCCTTTTTCCCTCATTTCTTTCAGAAGCCTTCACTCACTCTCTCAACCACGACGCCGTCGATCTCCCTCTTCGTCTCGAAGTCTCCGGCCACCACCTCCTCCACTCTCCCTCTACGGTAAGCGCACCACCTCCTCCACTCTCCCTCTCCTTCTCTCATTCTCTCTCACTCGCATCTCTCTCTCCCTCGCGTCTCTCTCTCCCTCGCATCTCTCTCTCTCACTCGCGTCTCACTGTTTCGGGTTTGGTCCGCCGCAACAGCCAACAACACGATCTAGCCAGCCATTGCCTGGAGTGACGGAGACGACCACGCAACTCAGCTAATGGTCCCGCACTTGTTGGTCTGATTGGTTCACGTTTGTCCACTGTCACCGCAGAAGTAAGCTTTTCCTGTCACCATTCGTTGTGGTTCTCCACCATTATTGTTCAGTGAGCTCTTCCTCTCCTTGTCCAAAGCTTGTTCTCACTTTTGGGTGGTGGTTGGTTACATGAAACGAAGCTCCGTCTTTCCTCCTCCATCCGTCCCCGCGCCGGAGCATGCTGCCACCACTACAGTTCATCATCTTCCATTTGTGAGTTATTCTCACTGCTTTTTCTGCTTCCTTTTCACTTTTCCCCTAAATCAATGTGAAACCCTAAATCCATAATTTGAAAACTCTAATCCTGGAACCTGAGTTGTTGAATGTTGTTCTGGAACCCTAATTTGAATCTTCAGATCAAGCAATATCTCAGAACCGTGATATCTTTCAGTTTGGCATTTGTGGCTAAACGACTGTTTTTTTGTAGTGATCATCTTCGATTAAGACGAGGACCATATCATTTTTCGATTCAGAGGAGGGTGAGGCCATGGCCATGAAACAGTAGCGTAAGAAAACACCTCACTGCTATCTCTAGGATATGGTGGAATGAGCATTGATCTCAATGTTGATTTTTCTGTTGTGGTAGAATCGAACATCCTAGTCCAAGTAACTTGTCAAGTGATCAAGATGTTAATTATCAAGGTATCGAACAAGAAATCCACAAAAAAAAAAAAAAAAAAACCCACACTATGGAGCCAAGGATCAGCCAAGGATAATCGTTGGCAATGCATTTTAACTGTCATCTCGTGCATGACAATGATGATGATGAGATGCATGATGATATAAAATATTTTATTTTAAATATTAATTATGTAATTATAACTTCATATTATAAATTATTGAACTAAAAAATTATTGAAATAAATCATGTTTCTATAGTTTGTTTATATTTGTTGAATAAACAATTATAAAATATTGCATTGTTATCTCTGGTATATGGTGAAATAAGTATTAAACTCAAGGTTGTTTTTTTGTTGTGGTATAATCAAGTACTTTCAATCCAAGTGATTTATCAAGTAATCAAGAGGCTAACCAGGGTACATCGTGGAGCTAGGGATCGTCGTCGATAGTGCATTTTAACACCCGTGCACAATGTTTTTTAAAACCAAACCAACCATTGAACTGGTACAAAGTCATCGATTCAATGGTCCAACCATGGTCTAATTGTGATTAAACTGGTAGTAATTAAATAATATTTTATAAATTTTTTATAATATATAAATTAATATACTAATACACTTAAGACGTATTATATGGAGCAACTAAATGGCTTGTTATGAGGTAAATCCAAAGGTTTCTTATTTGTCCTAAAATCGTGAAATAAAAAAAGTAGAAATGGAAGTAAGAAGAATAAATCTTGGCTTAATTGCAATTTTGGTCCCCCAATTATTGGTTATGTGCGATTTTGGTTCTTAAAGTTTTTTTCGTGCACATTTGGTCCCCCTTTTTTTCAATATTGTAAATTTAGTTCTTTTGTCAATGTCTGTTAATTTTTCAATGATCAACATAGAGGAACCACTCCTCTAAGCACACAGAACCACTATTCTAAGTGCATATAATCTCTTTTTTAGCTTTTGTGGTAAAGGATCATGTGGTGGAACCAAAAAAGGTATAGGAAAGGAGGGACAAAACCAGTGAATAACAGAGAGGAACCACTAAATCATGTTGAATCAGAGACGCAGAGGAGGGGTACCTCAACCAGAGGTTGTGTCTACTTAGAGTAGTGGTTCCTTTATGTTGATCATTGAAAAAATTGATAGACATTGGACAGAAGGACCAAATTTGCAACATTGAAAAAATAGATGACCCAATGTGCACGAAAACAACTTTAGGGACCAAAATCATGACCAATAGTAAGGGGACCAAAACTGCAATTAAGTCATAAATCTTTTAAGACAAAAAATGAAGAACACAGACAGGTGAGCAGGGACGGACCCAGGAATTTTGATTAGCGGGGGCAAGATTATACTATAAATTTTTTTATAAAAAAATATATCAATACATAAGAGATAAAATAATGACATCATTATCGTTAAACCAAAAATTGAAGATTACAAAAACTATATCATCGCATACTCAAAACATTGAAGGCACTTCAACACTATCAAAATATCTCTCTCTATGTATGTGACCAAACAATCATTTAATAATTCATCTCACATCAAAACAAATAAAATAAAATAAAAATCATCTCACATATGATTGCACTTTCAACGGTTGACAGTTGTAGTTGTCATGGGCAAAATAAAAAATATAACTTAAAAGATAAATACACCATTGGATATACAATATGCTTTCTAGAAATAATAATTATATTTTAAGTTGTACTAAAAAAATGAAAAGTATTTTGTAGAGTAGAGTTACAAGACAATGAGGCAATATTTATTTTCTAGTGGGGGCAACAATTATTTTTTAGTGGGGGCGCAAAAATAAAATTAGATAATATTTAGCAAAAAACAAAATCTAATTAGTGGGGGCAACTGCCCCCATATTGCTTAACCTGGGTCCGTCCATGCAGGTGAGGTCAACAAATAACAAACAGGACAAAAAAAAAGGTGAGTAGAACACACAAAAAATTTAAGGGAGAAGTCTCGAAAAACAGAAAAATCTAGTAATCTATCAAAGAAGCTAGAGACCAGTGATCTTGTAATCTGCCATCGAAGCCAAAGAAGAAGTGTCGAAGAACAGAGACCACACAACTGCCACCAAACTTGTGAAAAAGCAGATAAATTAAATTTGTAAGCTAAAGGAAGAAAAATGGAAAAAATAAAAAATAAAAAAATAAAAGAAGAAGAAGCTAACCATCACCATATACCATTCAAGAAGAAAGAGAGCAGGAAGCTTGCAACCACGTACCACCAAGCAAGGGAAAAGCAAAAGCCTACGCCCTACGTACTATAAACTAAGCCAAGTATCAGGAAAGTGTTGTGAAAATTTGAAATAATATGAATTAATTAATTAATAATTTAAAACCCAATGAATGCATCAAACTTAGCTTAGTTTACGTCTTGGGCCGAACCCTCCCTTAGAAGTGTGGACTAACAACATTGGCACATTGCCTTATTCCTTTCATTTTAGCTTTCAATTTATAAGCCCCAAGATTAGAGCATTCTATGCTTACGGTGAACCTTTCTATATGGTATCAAACCAACAAGATTGGAGCATTCTATGCTGACACAGTGACACGCCAGATACTACCAACCCTAATCCAGTGACCCACACCTACCCACCTTCACAGGGAATTTTATATCCTCAGCACCTGGTTTTTGCTGTAACACAAGCCTCTTTTCGGTGGTTATTTTCAAGGCTATTTGGGCGCAGGTGGGAGTCATTTTATCTGCTGTTTTTGTTGTTACACAAACTGATGCTGAATCTTGCTAATTGGATTTACTATTTGGTAAGGCTGCTACTTGGTTTCGTTTTGATGGTCTTTATGCAATTTGAAGGAAACTTATTATGCTGCTATTTGGTTCTGGCTAATGAATACAGTGTAAGCATTCTAATAAAGGGTGGTTATAACATTACGAGGGAATTTTGAGGAACAGTAGTGGGGCTGGTTTGGGGGGGGTTGAACAGAGATATCTTTCAACCTTATAGCAACTATTTTGTGCTTTAGGTTGAGACTATACCTTTAGTTCTTCCGTGGCTGTACTTATTCATTTGATACATTGTAAATGGGTTTGGGTACCCCTTGTACTCGATTCAATACAATTTTTGCTTATAAAAAAAAAAAAAAAGCTTCATCTCGTGACTTTGGCCCCCCTTTATAAATATACATAGCTGCCTTCACCAATTTCACGTAGGGTTGGACAAACGCGCCTAACCCGTTCGCAAACCGTGCTACCCGAGAGGAAATTGAAGCAAACGGGCGGATGCGGGCGGGTAATCGGGCCACCGGTTTGTTGTTTCAGTTCTACACGGTTTTGGGCGAGCGAGTTCGGTTTAAAAAAATAGTATTTGTCGAAATCCGAACCCGACCGAGGACCAATGAACATCGTTGGATTAGAATGACCAGGATCAGTGGTAAATGGATGGCCAGGATTATATCAATTTGTGTTTGTTTTGTATCTCAATCTTTAAATTCTCATTTCTTAGTTTCTCACTCAGACTTATCATTTTCTCTCTCTCGTTTCCCTAGCCCCTTCCATCGTACCCTTCTCTTTCATTTCCAAAAACCGTGCTCACTCCATTGTTCTCTGCCTCTCATCGAATCATTAACCATCGCCGTCATCGCCATCGCACCACCGCCTACTGCTCCCTGCATCTCTCACTCTTCTACTCTCACACACTTGCACCAGATCTGCTTTTGTGTTACAATCTTGTAGATCTACACAAATCGAAGGTAGATCTACACGCTCTTGTGAAGCCTTTGCTCATCCACTTTCTGGCACCACCGCGAGAAGCCCATAGCCATCACCACGCATGACTGTCGTTGCTCCAGAGCATAAGATGCGTCTTCCTCAGATCTGCCATAGAAGGTCTTAGATCTGCCAAAGAACAGAAGGACATAGAAGCAGAGCAGCCGACGAAGATCTGTGAAGAAACTTTCTGGGTTTGATGTTTTTCGTTGAAAGTTTGAAACTTTCATGCTTTTTGTTTATGTTTATGGTTAGTATCCTTTGATGCTTTCTATATTCCTCTGAAATTTTGATGCTTTGAAAGTTTAACACTTTCTGGACATATCTCTTCCCCTCTTGGTGTTTTCTGTTAAATTTTTTTTTTTGGTTGGTTCAAAACCGCGTGTACCCACCTGTCGAACCGCCGAACCGACCAAACCGCTACCCACCCAAACCGAGGCCACAAACGGACGGGAACGGGCCTTATATTCTGGAGGCGGTTTTGGTTGGATTGGGAGTTTTGGGATTGAATCCGACCGTAACCGATCGATGTGCAGCCCTAATTTCACATACAAGTATAGGGTTTCACTATAAACTGTGAGGATCTGCGCTGCCACCAGTTGGGTTAGGAGAAAATTGCAGAAGTAGCCTTCCTTTCGCTATTTGTCATTGATTCACATAATATACATTCAGAAACATACTTGTAGGGTGATGGCGATGCCAGGGAGAAGTGGATCTGTTGCTGCTCCATTCTACACAGATCGGTATAGTTTAAAATTGTTGTCTTGTCTTGTCTTCACTAGATTCATGAGCGAGGGTAGTCCATCTTCAGGGATCATTGATGCATGTCTGGTTAGATGGAAATCATTGATGATGTCTTATATTTCTTCGTCTTCTTTGTTATGTTTCGCGCTATTGCCAAATGGTGGTCGGAACGAGCCCTCAACGACTATGATTTCCTTGGTTAAATTCTGGCGAAGGTCTATTTCTTAATGGTCACGTAGCTTTGTGACCATAAAGGTAAAAATAATATATTTAATAATCACAATTATGATAATAGTTTATATAATTATATTCCATTTCATATGTCTAAAAATAATTTGTTTTGAAGACGGCTTGTAACTAGTAGAGAACATTTGGGTGGGAGAGAGTTGACCATCTAGTCATTAGTTGTAATTCATCAAGGAATATGCATAAATTTTGACGGGAAACATAAATTTTATGTAGGACCCACTTTATTTGATGATTCCCATATGAAATTTAACCACCAATAATCAAGAGTGTGTTGGAGAGAGTATTCTAAAGAGTGTGATTCTAGCATTTCTCTCGTGGTATTGCACAATTAACACAGTAAGTCTTTAGAATTATAAATAGTTAAGGCCAATTGTTTGTAGTCACGACATTACAATGCAATTTGAATTCATAATTCATAGCCATTTGTACTCCCAAAACAAATCACCTATGATACTTCATTACTTATGTAATCAGACATTAGTTAAACTTAAATTAGTCTCATTGATACTGATAGCCTAGTACATGAATTTGTTTCTTACAACTTAATTCTTTGTATTAATTTGGTAGTTCTGGCAGTTGAAGTCGAGCTCCCTACCAAGTACGGTTGAAAAAGAACAACATTATACACTTGGTCCTTGGGATTGACCCCTATAATATAGTCAGCATGAGCATATTCCTTAACTATCTAGTCATTAGCCGTCATTCATGTCAGATAAGATGAGGCTAGTGAACATTCAGGTGGGAGTGAGCCTGACTATCTAGCCATTAGCTATCATTCATGAGCATGCCTAGCCCATCCTCCGTAAGAAAATGCTGTTGCGGTAGAATCGAGCGCTTCCAGTCCCATGAACTTGTCTAGTACTCAAGATCTCAATCAAAGAAACTCACACCGTGGAGCCAGGGATCATCTAGGGATATCGTTAACAAAATATTTTAACTCTCGTCCCGTGCATGATGACGATGATGAGGATGCATAATGTACAAAATATTTTATTTTAAATATCAATTATGTATTGTAAATTCATATATTATAAATTATTGAACTAAATCACGTCTTTGTTGTTTGTCTCTATTCGTGGAATGGGCAATTACAAAATGTCTCATTTATCTCCGATATATGGAGGAGTAAGCATTAAGAGGACTGCTATATGGTACGAGATACAGCAGTGCAAATAACAATTCACCAATAGTTATATTTTAAAACAAATTGAAATAGTAATTAAAAAAAAATGCTGGACGGAACGAAACTTAAATGAAAACATTATTTTATCTTTGACTATTTGACTTATATACTCAAAGCTAATTGATTAATATGTGTTTCGTAGAAATTCATAGGGAAATACTGTCGTACCTATCACTTATTCGTTGATTTGTACGAAATATGTTTTTGTAATTACAAGAAAACACACA
Organism: Echinosophora koreensis; assembly: GCA_035048595.1. Lineage (NCBI taxonomy): Eukaryota > Viridiplantae > Streptophyta > Magnoliopsida > Fabales > Fabaceae > Echinosophora > Echinosophora koreensis. The sequence goes on from JAPCYP010000020.1 coordinate 6,660,383, forward strand.
TCGTGCATTTAAAACTTCCGTGCATTGACGATGGTGGCGAGGATGAACTAAATTACATTATTGCAGTTTGTTTCTTCTTGTTTAAAATAACTACTCCATCCGGTCTCTATTATAAGCAAAAATTGAATAAGACACACATATTAAGATGGTTAGTTGATCTCATTTAAAAGAGTCATTGGGAATAAAAAAAATTAATTTTGTTACCTAAATTATCTTTCTTCTTATTTATTAAGCTTGTGTTATTGAGAATAAAAGGAGTCATTGGAAAACAAAATTTGTATTAAATGAAGGGTATTTTGAGAATAACTTCATTAAATAGGATGGAAGTAGTTGAAATTTGCTTATATATTTTGGACCAAAAAATTTTGAAATTTTTTCTTATATCATAGACCGGAGGGAGTATTAAATTTTAATTATTTTGACATCATTTGGCAAAATATTCCACTTATATAAATTTTATATTTATAGTGATTTTTTTTCCAAAACAACTAATGACCAATCATAATACTTCTCTCAACATTTAAACATTCATACATCTTTTCAAAACAATTGTAGCATTTCAAGATAATTAATAATTATTTTCAAATTATCATGGTAATCATAATTCATAATGACTATTGTAACCCTCAATGACTATCGATCTCCATGACGAACGCGACTCACACGATCACGATGGTAATACTTCAGATATAGTTCGGCGTTGGTTGCTACAGATCCACAAGAGAAGAACCCAAGCAGCTTCTTGCAGATCTAGATCCAGATCAACTCCTCCCCTCTCTCGCAAGCCTCCACTACGAAGATTGCTCTGCAACACGCAATTCCTCTTTCCATACAGCCCTCCGGCACCGCCATCTGCTTCAATGAGCCACCACCATCTGCTTCATCGCCTCACCTTCCTCCCCTCATCTCTCTCTTTGGTGCCCTTTTCTTAGAGCCATAAGCCCTAAAAAAATTGGGCCCAAAAACTGAAAATGTCCCAACCTGCCATCTCTCTCTGTGCCACCTTTTAGTTTATCTGATGTGCCCAACCGAAATTGGGCCCAAAAACTAATATGGCCCAATAATGTTCTCACCTGCCCCAACCCAACTGAGTAACCCGCCCACCCGCCCAATCGAAACCCGGCCAACTCGATAGATCCAGTGGGCGGAATTGGGCCACATATTTAGAGGGGCGGGTTGGTTCGGATTGGGCCGTTTGGGCCTGAATCCGACCGAACCCACCCGTTGTCCAGCCCTAGCCATCATTCATCAAGGAGGATGCATAAATTTTGATGGGAAACATAAATTTTATGTGGAACCCACTTTATTCGATGAGTCCCATATGAAATCTAACCAATAATCAAGAGTGTGTTGGAGAGAGTGTTCAAAAGAGTGTGATGCTAACATTTCTCCCGTGGTATTGCACAATGAACACAGTAGGTCATTAGAATTATAAATAGTTAAGGCCAATTGTTTGTAGTCACGACATTACAATGCAATTTGAATTCATAATCCATAGCCATTTGTACTCCCAAAACAAATCACCTATGATACTTCATTAGTTATGTAATCAGACATTAGTTAAACTTAGATTAGTCTTATTGATACTGATAGCCTAGTACATGAATTTGTTTCTTACAGCTTAATTCTTTGTATTAATTTGGTAGTTCTGGCAGTTGAACCTCCCAACCAAGTACGGTTGACAAATGAAAGAACAGCATTATACACAAAATTGATATAGGTCATCGATTTGGATGTAGCATGGATTCATTTGACACAAAATTGCACTCAACCTAACGTAAAAATAAAAATAAAAAATACTAATGGCATACAATAGCATATATATTAAGAAAAATAATCACTCATATTCTCTCTTAGCTGAAATCTGCACAACATGAAGTAACTATTATAAATACAAAAGTGACATATAGTTTTATTAATTAAAATAATATGACAGCTGTTAAATTATGATGCAAATGCAAATGCAAATAAGACAAAAACACATGATGCAAATGAGACAAAAGAATATGCTGATTGTGATGCTGCTCATGGTCACGAAAATGAGGAAAACAAAGTGCTGAGTCACTAGAAATGATTTGTCACTTAGTGCAACAAAATCCATTCTAGAACCATCTATTCTCTCCACCTTTATAACAACCTAACAGAATTGGCAGTAGTTGATTCTGTAGTATAGTGACTAGAGTTATTAGTGTGCACCTTTCCTTTCTACTATAAATGGAATAACTGTATCACTTTGTACTTGAATGATTCAGAAATACAATTCTGAGTACATTTCCATTTCTTATTCTTCTCTATTATGTTTATTTTATTCTTCCTAAAGTTTAAGATGGTATCAGAGAGCGTTTAGCTCTCTGCTGCTGCAACTCTGATGGCCCGAGGTGGTGGTTCCAGTTCAGGGGGTCCTGTCCAAAACGTTGGAAGCCCTACTGATCCTTCACAAGATCCTTCTAGTCCCTACTTTGTTCATGCAGGAGATGGACCTTCATCAGTTACTGTCACTCCTGTGTTGAACGGATCTAACTATCATGCGTGGGCTCGTTCTATGAGGCGAGCATTAGGAGGAAAGAACAAATTTGAGTTTGTAGACGGAAGCATACCCATTCCAGACAGTGCCTTTGATCCAAGCTACAAAGCTTGGAGCCGATGCAACATGCTCATACACTCCTGGATCATGAACTCAGTAGCTGAATCCATTGGCCAAAGCATTGTGTTCTTGGAAAATGCAGTGGATGTGTGGAATGATCTTAAAGAAAGGTTTTCACAGGGTGATCTCATTCGGATTTCTGAGCTTCAACAGGAAATTTATGGTCTCAGGCAAGGATCCCTTTCTGTCACTGAATTCTATTCTGAGTTAAAAATCCTTTGGGAGGAACTAGAAACTTATATGCCTATACCTTGTTGTGCTTGCCCAGTTAGATGTACTTGTGCTGCAATGAGAAATGCAAGACATTATCATACACTTAATCATGCTATAAGATTTTTAACTGGCTTAAATGAGAATTTTTCAGTTGTTAAGTCTCAGATTTTGCTAATGGATCCTTTGCCTAGTATGAATCGAATTTTCTCCATGGTAATTCAACATGAGAGACAAAACAATTTTTCTGTTTTTGATGAATCAAAGGCTCTTATAAATGCTGCTGAGTACAAAAGACCACAAGGAAGAGGAAAAGGGTTTATGCAAAATTCAGGATCAAAGAGGGTATGCACCTATTGCCTAAATAAAATGAACAAATCTTTTTTTTTTTGAAAAAAAAAACTCTCTTACTCTCTTTACTCAAAGCTGCAAATGAGATCCAATAGAAAAGTAGGAAACACATACAATGATTTTCTTTCTTGCCTATTTTCAAATATAATTAAAATTAAAATTGTAACACCCTTTCTTTTACCTACGTTTTATCTGTTTTGTTATATCGGTAATTACGTATCTATTTATATTTTTACCATTAATCGAGACAATCATTTTTGGGGAAAACTGTAACACCCCAGTTTTTACTGTTCTTCAATATCGGAAAATATATATTATTTTATATTATTTAAATTGGAGTGATTAGTTATCTGGATGTTTATTTTATTTTGTTTAGTTGAGTAGTTTTACTATTCTTTTAAAATTATTTTACTGAGTGCGTTAGCACTGACTTATTTCAGTGTATGCACACTTACTAAACAATAATATAATGTTATTGTCACCATTAGTATTTGTTTATAAAAATATTTTAAATAATGATTTAAAGAAATTTACTTTCAGATTTTACTCTATTTAATTTTAGATTTGAAAATATGTTGGTTTAAAATTAATCTGAGATTAATTTTGGATCATTGATTTTCGTAGTTGATCAATTCAACTATCAATCTTTACTCTATTTTGAATTTTGAAAATATATAATTGTCACTCATTATTTTTAGATCCAAGGATCAATATTATTTCTTTTTTTCTAGACTTAACCTCACCCACTTATTTTGTACCTAGACACTAAATACATGAAAAATTAATAAAAAGAAAGCCCAAGTCCCTCCCTTCCCCGTACCTACGCGTGACCCCCCTCCTTTTTCTCTTTATTTTTCTTCTATTTCTTTCTTCTTCAACAGCAACCCACACCTCACTTTCTCTCAAACTTCATCTCCTTCTTCCTCTCAGGGAAGCGCCACCCCTGCACCACCGCTCGACCGCTGCACGAGGAGGAGATGATGCGCCTCGCGTCCCTGCACGCGTCGCCGGAGCAGCGAAACGGAGCCGCCACTGTTTTGCGTCGAACCGCCGTCGCCCCGCCATGGTAAGCACCGTTCATGGTGGTTTCACCACTCTTGAGTGTTAGATCTTCATTTCTCCTTCTTCTATGCTTCCTTTCATCTCTTTTTACCATGGTTGATGTAGAACCACCTCGAACCACCGTCTGCCGCCACTGCCGCCGCTGCTGCCGCGTCGCTGGAGCCACCGCTGCCGCCGCTCACCACCCCAGTCGCCATCATGTCCTCTCTTCTTCTTCTTCCTTAGGTAAGTGTTTACCCCTAATTTCTTCTAGATTCAAAAAGCCCCAAATTGATTTACAAAACCCTAACCCTATGATTTTGATTCAGTTTCAAAATGTGAAATTAACACTATATTTGTGCAATTGGGACTATGAATTTGAGTTATCTTCAACTAATTTCATCATTCTATAAGTAGATTGATTTCGCCCAAATTTCTCTATGAACCTTAAAGCCCCAATCTGATTTTATTGAAGTTAGTTCTATTTTGTGAAATTAAGTGTTTAAATCAACTTAGAAAAGTGTTTGATGAAGAATGATTGACTGTTAGATCTGTTTGATGGTTGAAAATGTTTTGACTCCCTCTCCGGGATGTTATCGTGGTTGTGGTTGCTTGGGGGAAACAGGTTTTATATTTTTCGGGAGTTGACAGAAGCTGTTTAGAGGAAACTGGAACGTCTAGTCGGGTTATTAGTTAGAGTTTAGCTTTGTGCAGCTTCGCTCAGAAGGAAGCTGACGGTTGAGAAAAACCAACGAGAGGATCTTTCCTGGTCTTCAAAGGTAAAGGGAGTTTGAGTTTCTAGTTACTTAGTCATGTGGTTTGTCTATGTTGATTTAAAAATATATTGAGTTGATGTTAGTGGATTATTAGAAATATTATGTGTTGTTGAGTCATTTAGAATATATATATATATATATATATATATATATATTTTTGATAAATTGTCTGTGTTATTGTTTTACTGAGACTGGTTGAAGCATGATAGTAGGCTTTGATTGTGAATGGAAAATTAAGTCATAAACTGTGCTAGTACACAGAAAAATTGAGGAAAATGGTTTTGGCTTTCTTTGGAAAGTGAAAAGAGGAAAATGGAAAGGAACTAGACTTCCGTGCTGAGATTCGGACTAGATTTCGAATTCTGGGAAGCCGGACTAGCTTTCCTACTGAGGAGAACCTAGTTTTTCGAGACATCGGACTGGTGTTCAATTGATAAAGAGGTTTTGAAAAAATTTAATGACTTTTAAAAGTCTAGGTTGATATTAAAAGACTAAAGAATATAAGAAATAAGGTTCATGAAGGCGTGTCAATTGCGGTTTTCATGCTACATTTTCACATGTGGTGAACTGACAAATTTGATAGTTACGGACCAAAGGCATATTCTTGAGCTTTTAGGTCTTTAGGGACATTCGGGCTCGAACTCCACTAAATGCTTGGGGCTTTGCAACCTCTTGCCGTGGAAATCGGTTACCCTGCACGAATGTACTCAATCAGGAACTATCCAAATATTATTTAGGTGCGGAACATGAATCCCTAGAACAATTGGAGATCAGACCTGAAATAAGAGGCCGACTCACAAACCTAGAACATCAAGAGGGAAAACCTCAAGAAACTCTCACGATAAGCATAGAATCTATACTCAGAGTCTCCTTAGCTTCAAAAGAGAAAAGCATCGCATACTTCCGAGAATCTTCGCTCCTCATAGTTGCACCTTCATTGACAGATACTATGCTAGAAGGCTCAAGAAAAGATAGGGTCTTTCGGGCACAATCGAACAATACATGGTTAGCCGAAAGCCAATCCATGCCAAGAATACCATCTATCTGTTGCATAGGCAAATAGATAAGATCCACAAGGAATGTCCTATTTTCAACAACTATAGGACACTGTAGGCAAACAGACATAGTAATCAAAGAATCATTTGTCGGGGTAGATACTATAAGAGTATATGGTAACTGGGAAACGAGTAAATGTAAATGATCCACACACTCATGTGAAACAAACAAATGTGTAGCGCCTGAGTCAAACAACACAGACGAGAGTCGGTTAGATATTAAACACATATATTGAATAAGATCTGCAGATAGAGAGGACTCAACTCCTCTCACGGTAAACGCCCTCCCTGTGGCCTGAGGTATGGTCGTCTGTTGTCCTGCCGCTGAAACTCCTCTCCCAGCTCCACCTCTGGAGGTATCGACTCCTCTACCAGCAGCTGGTTGCTGTTGTTCTCCTCTCTGCCTGCACTCCCTAGAAAAATGACCTGGTTTTCCACAAATGTAACAACCAGATCTCTCCAGATACTCTATGATATAATGTGGACCTCCGCATCGGAAACAAACTGGACCTCTCTGATGCTGGCCCTCTCTACTAACTGGTGCTGCTGCTGTAACTGGTGTAGATGTTTGAGTACTCTGCCCTGGTCTAGTGTAAGGTCCTCTCCTCCACTGAGAACCCCTATCTCCTCTCCTCTGATGACCTGCCCTAGTAGGACCTCCACTCCACTGCTGCCTCAACTCTGCAGCCTGCCTTTGGTCCATACTCTCAATCTCACTACACCTCTCCACCAACTCTGGAAAACTCAGAATGTCCAAGTTCACTATAGCCCTCCTCAGCTCGTGCCGTAAATCGTTTGGATAGTCACCTACAGACACGTCCCCCTGTTAGAGACTCATGGCCTCTCTCTCCTTCTCGCGTCTGACCAACCGCTGGAAGTACTTCTCAAAGAAGCAATCTCGAAATAACTCCCAGCAAATCAACCTACCCTCTACCTCAAGAAACCTCCTCTTGCCTCTCCACCATGACTCTGCTCCTCCTGTCAGCATGAAGGCAGCATAAGTCACCTTCTTGTCATCTCTGTATCTCATGATGTCAAAGATCTTCTCCAACTCCTGTATCCACCACTCAGCTCGCTCTGGATCATAGTCCCCTCTGAACTGGGGTGGCTTCCCCTTTAGGAAGGTAGCCAACCCTGTATCCTCAGCCTCGGCAGCTCTCCTATTGTCTTGCTGCTCCTGTAACTCTGCATCTCGTTGCATCCTCTGAGCATTCTACTGCGCCTGCTGCAACAGAACGGATACTAATTCCCGAATGGTTTGGAGAGTCTCAGATGACTCCCCTCCACCTCCAACTCCTACCTCAGGCTAATGCTCATCCTCAATACACACTCTAGGGTCTCCCTCTATAGCTCTACCACCACCTTGTCTGCCATATCCTCGACCTCTGCCTCAAGCCATGATCCTGTGAAAAGAAATCATTAGCCCACTTCAATATGACATATAATACTACATAAAACTGGAATATAAATACTATATGTCATACAAATGTTGTATCCGGACTCACTACCCAACTTCTAAGTATAATCATCACCCAGTGTGGATTCAACTAAATGGCCAGTACACCCTAATTCACAGTCCGATTAGAACCAAACTACTCTGATACCACCAAATGAGACGCCCCGACGTCCCATTAAAGAAAACCCGAAAATATTAAAACCTAATCGTGATATTAGCATTACGCAATTATATTAAAACAGCGGAAAAATTTAAAACTTAAATATAAAACATCCATCACACACACACACACACACACACATATATATATATATATATATATATATATATATATATATATATATATATATATATATATATATATATATATATATATATATATATGCGTATACATCCATACATCATCATATAAGTACTGTAGAGAGGGAATCCCATCAGTAGAATCCCAAATACATCAAAAGACTGGAACAGAAGATACCTCGCCAACTCTCAATAAAAAATACATCAAAACCTCACACACTCCTATACAGATAGCACTGTCCTGAGCCATCACAAACTACTACCCTCACTGGCACCCCGGGGTCTCGACGGTCTCGCTACTCCTCCGCTGCCACTGGAAGAGCTCCTATCAGAAGATCTCTGGAACAACCGTCTGTAAGCTCTGCTATCTCTGGATGGTAGCCTGGAGGACACTCTGGAGGACTCCGACCCTGTTGCTCTAACCTCGGGAGGTACGGGTGCCTCCGGAATAGGCATCGCATCAAGAACTGGTGCTACTGGGGCCTCCTCTGGAACTGGTATAAGAACAGGCTCCGGTGCGGGATCAAGTGCTGGTGTGGGCTCCGGTGCAGGTACCTCAAAGGGTACTATGGGAACTGGTGCCATCTCTGGCATCGGCGATAACTGTGCATCCGGAAATCCAATGGGAAAGGGAAATGTCTGACCGGCTCGGAACGTACCAATCAGACCCAAAGGAGCTCCCTATCCGAATCCGGTAGTCACCGAGATTGGACCCGTATATACTACGAACCGGGTGACTGGGTCCACTAGCCACGAACTCGAACTCAAAAGTCTCCGTGAGGGGGAACCCTACCGGCTAAGTCATCCATGGGTGATCCTAGTGTGCCATCACCGTGCTTCGGGTCTACGGTAAATAGTAAAGAAAACAACATACAAGGAGAACAGAAAGGGGATAAGAAAAGATTTAACGTCAAACATGGAAAGGGGTTTAGTAACATTTAAATCTATAACAGCACACTGAACATCCATCTCCATATATCTCTAATATATATAACACAACCATCCTCGACAACGTCTATTATTTTAGCTCTACCCTCCATCATGATGCAATGCAATGCAATGTGTATAATCAGGTTTGGCCACATATCCGGATATCCATAACGACACGTCTCCAGAGTCCCCGACGTTTATTCTCGTTTGTGGAGGGAGAATGCCCATGCAAAGCAATGACACTATAGTTGCACAATACACGTCGGTGAACACCACTGATCCCACAACCAGGGTGCTTATGCAATGCATGAACTATAGCTGCGACAATAATAATAATAATAATAATGTCTGGAACGGTCATGCCAATAGTCTAAACCATGGGAATACAGTCTCCGAGGAATAAGACCCCTAGTGCCAATGCAATATATCACAGACCTTCTCTCGGGTCATCCTGCGACACCCCATCTAGGGTCATCACATAGTTACCCAAAAGCGGAAAATAAAATTATTAATCGCTGGTTACTTTTGGAAAATAAACGTTTTAGTAAACGTTTTATTGCAAAAATGGTGATAATTTTTTTTTAAAAACATCCATGACATAAACAAACGTATCTATACGTATATGCATCATTAGTTAATACACACTACATCACAAATAGGAGATTACAAAAGAGCCTCCATAAGTATAGGCTATTCTCCATCAACAAAATAAAGAAAGTAAAGACATATACACATCAAGTAACGAGCAATCCAGAATGTAACACCCTGTTTTTCAGAATTAATTTGATTAAGCTGATTGTATTAAGTTGGATTTATTGTTTAAGGGCTTAGTGGGATTTTTGGCTAAAAGTCCCTTTCTGGTACATGAGCACACCCGTGCTCATCAGCCAGCAAGCCCGTGCTTAAAGTCAGAAGCGTGTTTCTGATTTTAAGTTGAGCACGACCGTGCTTAACAGGGAGCACGCCCGTGCTCAATGCGTGGACCGCATCTCGTGATGCTAAGTGGAGCACGACCGTGCTCAAGGGAGAGCACGACCGTGCTCAGGTCCGAACGTTATATACGTGAACAGGACTCGAGGGTTTAACGTGTAACCCTACTTTTGGTGAACTCAGCAGCCATAGTGCGACCAGGAAGAACCTTTTTTCTGTTTTCTTCCGTCTTGGACAGTTTAGAGGCTTTGGGAGACTGCTAGTGCATCATTGGTAGTGGTTTAGGTAAAGTTCCTTTCCCTCTCTTGGTTTCCTTTTCCGTTATTGTGAATAGGGAACTAACCTTTGGTTTTCTGTTGATCCAAGGTTCATTTCGGTGTGAGTCGCAGTAAAGGGAGGAACCGGTTCGTTGTTTAGGACACCGAAAGAGCTACCTTCAATCCAGGTATGGGGAGAAGGGTAGTATAATCATAGGCTTGGGGTTAGAGTAGAGTAAGGGTTCCCATAACCCAGTTTGTTGTGCAACTATCTGTTGATATATGTTAACTTTTCTGATAACATGCTCTGTTTGGTATTATGATTATTCTTTCTGTTCATATGATGCTATTATGATGATGATTATGTTGATTGGTTAATATGAACATGAATATGTTGATGATTATTTGGTTGATGCCAATGCTGTATGAATGCTAATGTTAAATGCTGCTGTTCAACTCTTAAAATATGTTAAGAATGGATTTAGGATGTTAAGTGATCAAATCCTTAAAATTGGTTAAGATTCAGTCTCTGTTCCTGCCCAGAACAGCACTGTCGCGCGATGAGCACGACCGTGCTGAACAGGGAGCACGACCGTGCTCCCAGTTGAATTCTGGGAAGATGGCCGCGCTGTTGAGCACGGCCGTACAGGATAAAGAGCACGATCGTGCTGCTGAGCACGACCGTGTGCTGCTGAGCACGACCGTGCTCATTAAGAAGCACGACCGTGCTTAACTTACAGGGGAGCACGCCCTTCACGTGCTTAAGCACGACCGTGCTGGGTTACGAGCACGACCGTGCTCAACCCACTGTGACAGAACAAGATTAAAGGACTTAAGGGGTTTTAAACCCCACTTCCCTATGATGATAACTGATTAGACGACTTGGTAAATGTTACTAAAGATGATGAGATGGTGAGATGTTAAGTCGATACCCTATTGGGTGCCGTAAACTGACGAGTTGTGCCTTGGTACTTTTTGGCTAAGGAAGCCTTGACCCCGCGGTTCGGGTCTAAGGTGTTGTTGTTATGTACCTTGGTGGCCGAGAGTTTGCCCCAGGTACTGCGGTTAATTCCGCTTAAGTCCTTAGGTAGATTCCGCGAGGCAAGTTGGTGCGGTTGATCCCGCCGTTACCTTCGGTCGATTCCGTTGGAGTTATGGAGGTGGTGTTGCCGTTGTTGTTGTGTTGCATACGCATTGCATCGGAGTTGTTGTTTAGGGATGTTCGACATAGGGGAGATCGTCCTAGAGTACGGCGATCCGGCCATCCACGGTTGGAGTAGATTCTCCTAGCGCCCCCGTGATGAGGCATTCGTTGGTTTGATGCGTTGGCTATCCAAGGAGTAGATTCTCCGGCGTTGAGTAGATTCTCAATGTGGATATGTAACTCCGAAGTCGTTCATCCCGAGTTTAGTGGACCCACATGCATTGATGGTTTAGCGGAGTAGGACTGCATTGCACTGCATAGCATAATGACGATGTGATGCTGCTATGCTTGCTGTTTACTTTACTGCCTATCCCTATGCTGATATGTTTATACGATTCTTACTCCCTATATATGTTTGTTGTTTGTGTTTGGCCTGATTGGCACATTGCAGAGGATGACGAGCAGCCCGGAGAGGAGTGACTCTGAGGAGCCACTCATAGTAGGGCTAGTTTATGTTTTCTTAGTTGTTAGTTCAGTTGTAATTCCGTGGATTTTATTCCGGAACGGTTATACCAGCTCTGTGTGTGACATCGGGGTTGGGTTATTTTTATTGGTTTGTTATGTTTTCGCTATTTAAAACTTATTTCATTTCCGCGTTGTAAACGGTTCACGTGGGACTTTTCTACCCATGGACAATTGTTGATTTTATTCAATAATTGCTTGTTTTCCTTTAATTGTTTTTAAATTAAATGGCTTTTAACATGCGGGGTAGAAGGGTGTCACACAGAACCATACCAAAAACTCATGGCTCTCAGTAGCCAGATCAAAAACTGACAAAACTCGCTACCCCAAAACTATACCTATAGCTGGTCAAGCTAATGAAAACCATTGGGGAGATCATGATGATCACCCCCACCTCCAGCAGGTGTATCTGGTGACGATACCTCTGCTCCCGCATCCTCGTCTGAAGAGTCATCATCCTCAATGGCAGGAGAGTGAAACTCTAGATCATCCTCAAAGTACTCATAGGGGTCCTCCTCAATCTCAGGATCCTCTGCCACCTCAACGGGAGGTACTGCCAGTGCTACTATCTGAAGAGGCTGAGGCTGAATCGGCTGAGGTGGAATGATAAGTAACCCGTGCTCGGCCAAGAACTGTAGGGAAAGCCATATTGGAGGTAGAGATACCTCAACAGTCTCCACAATATGCGTCCTCCGTTGTAGTCCTGCCTCTACGATGTCGACAATCTCTCTAGTAGGGCCATTATAGGTGGCGCTGAGTGCCGCAGGGTTTATCTCCCAGGCACCACCGTGATGTGCACGATCAAACATGATCGAGCGTAGCCTCGAATGTGCCAGAGGCATATCCGGCTCCATCTAATCTCAGACGTAATTGTATATGCACAAGTAGAGAAACCACAAGTAAAACATGCAAGAGTGAGAAACCAATATCTGGATTTAACTCGACAACTACATGCGCGACACCACAGATAACACATAAACATATATATGTTATATAAACATAAGCATTCATATCAAGCTAAGGGCTCGTTTGGTGGTCAGGATAAGAGAGACAGGATAGGATAAGCTATCATATCCTGTCTGAAACTGTTGTTTGGTGAGCCAGCAGGATATGATAAGTCTATCTTGTCACCTATCCTATCCTGTCCATCTAGTTAAAATTTTATCCTGAGGGGGGAGCTGGGTTAGAACTCAACAGGATAGGATAAGGTGATTTAAAGTACAATAAAGTATAAAATATTTTTTATATAAAATAATTAAAGTATATAATAAAATATAATATGATTACAAAAAAGGTATAATAAAACATAAAATAATAAAAATATTAATAATTAATTTTAAAAATTATTTTTATTTTGTCACAAGGTTAATTTTATTAATATATATTATTGTAAAAAACTAAAAAATAAATAAAAAATATTCTGATAATTTAACTATATGTAAAGTAAAAACTAAAAATGAATATTTAAAATTATAATAAAATTAATTTAAGTTAAACAATATTTTAAAATTTTAAAATATTATATGTAATTTTATCACAAGGACAATTTTGTCTTCTTATATAAACTTAAAAAATGAAAATTATAAAAAAAAACTTAAATCTAATAAAATATGAAAACATTCAGAACAAAAACGAAAATTTTAAAATTCATTCATACTAAAATTACAATGTTATCCAGTTGGTTATCTGGTGGACACCAAACGTCGGATATGATAACAGCTTATCCTGCTCCTATCCTATCCTGATCTCTTATCCTATCCGCCCCATCCTATCCTGACCACCAAACGAGCCCTAATAGTTTATCACTGGGTTTCATACTCCACACTTCATCATTTGAAAAACTATGCATGAACACTTCAACGCATCGTCTAACTTCGCACTTAATCTCATGAGATATCCCAACTATAGTGAGTTGATCAGGCTCGATTGCCATACAAGGCAAAAAGGCACGCAGCCAAAACCCATTGCACACTCTCCAAACCCAAGGCACAGTGATAAAACCGTAAATGGGGTTTCATTGTCCACTCGGGCACAATGAAGAAAATCGTAGCATGAGATACCTGACGCCGCAAGGTACTCACACATAAAACGGGGCACGTCTGCCAAATGCATGCAACAAAAACCCTTTGTTCTTGACACTTTTCTTTGTGTTCAATCTCCTTTTGCCGAAGCTCAAAATTGCTTACGACTAATCATAGTCTTAAACATCTTTAAAACTTTAATTAATAACATAGGACCTTAAAGTCCGAGTGCTCGATCACGATACCCCTAGACCGATGCACCAGCCATAGGTTCATGGCAATAGAAAACATCTTTAATGTTTTTAACACAGTAGACACCAAGTCTAAAGTAGACACCAAGTCTATAGGACCTCAAAGTCCAAAGGACACCAAGTCCATAACACAACACGAACCTTAGTACCCCGACGTCTCGGTTACTAAGTTCAAAACCACTTTTAACACAGTTGAGTTCAACTTGATTTCGGAAAATATTTCAAATGAGAAATAAACTCATAAGTTAAAAATTTAAATTTTTAGGAAAAATGGTCACTTGAGGCTCAAGGTTGTTTAAACCACGTACTGCCGCTTTAGGATTTCTTGCTGTCGGTATTTTTCCAAGTTGCCGTCAAATTAGCATTTTAAAAGCCATTTAAGCCAAATTTTAGCTTTTTCCACTTAAACAATTTTCTAAAATCATTATTAAGTTATTTTCAAAAATTAATTTCAGAAAATAACTTTTTATAATATTTCAAATTTTTTTACGTAAAAATCAGCAGTACAAAAATATTTTCACGGTTACGTCCTCACTATGACTCATAAATCACTCATACAGTGATAAATCATTAAAATAATGATATTTTCCAAAACTCCTTATTTTTCCCAAATAAATATTTTCCATTAATATTATATTCCAATATTTTACCATTAAAACATTGAATATAATTTACGAAGCTTTTCAAAGCTTTTATCTAATTAATTGATTGGGCACTAACCACTGTCAGGCTTCTCAAACAACAATCCACCACAAATATCACAGTAATATTCCCAGGCAGATCATGCATCACAGCATTAAAATAAATAATCGCAGATAAACAATTATAAGCAGATAAACAACACAGATAAAAATACGTAGAAATTGGTTTCACATTTTTAGGATTTTTCTATGATTTTCTATGATTTAACAAAGTTAAGAGTAGCTAAGGTGAACATCATGAAAAAGTCTCTAAAACAAGAAATGAAATGAAAGAACAATAGCCTAGAGATGATAAGGAACATGAATCACCTCTTGGAATTTGAAAATGGGCAAGGAATCACCAAGCTTCTTCACAAATCAAGCTTATGGAAGCTTAAGAGAAAAAGAGAAATGGAGAAGATGAAGGAATAGTGTAGAAGATTGTGGAATGAGCTAGAGTCACCAAGTGACCTCCAGAATTTAAGAGCAAGCCTCCAAGGCCACGGGCCTTTCGAAATTTTGGGCCTCGAAAGCCCAAGCCCAAATAATTTTGCACTTGAAAATAATTTAAGGCATAATGAAGACATAGGAAATTTAAAACTAGAATTTACTTCATGGAAATGAATCCTTGTACATGAAATTGAGCCTTTTGGGTGTAGCCCTTAATGGGTTTGAATGGCAAGAATTTGGCCCACTTCACTTAGTGTAACATGGAAATTAGTTTAGGGACCAAAATGCAATTAATAGAAAGTTTAAGGATAAAATGCAATTGTTAAAAATTGCTAACATAACCCTAAGCCACATTAAACCTCTCACATGAATGACCTATTCCTAAGAGAATATAGGGTTTATCTATATATCGAGTCTCAAAACTCCCGTAATCGGCTCCGTCGTCTACCCGATTGAATATAACGTCCGTAAAACGTATATTATTTCATTTTTAATGAAATAATTCTAAAACTGTACAATCGTAGGAAATAAAATAAAAACCTTAAGTGTTTTGTTCACGAATTAAAATTAGGTCTTCTGATCAGTATAAATATACTGTCAGTGAAATTCGCAGGCCGGGATTCACCTGACTTTTCAACCTAAATTTTAATCATAACTTTCTACGTTCAAGTAGAATTGAGTGGTAAACTCCGTTTATTTAAAATAATTTTCTAAAACTCAAATAACCATTTAAACATATTCGTATGTATTTCTGTTATTTAAAACAGTAAAAAGCAGGGTGTTACACATCCCCTAGTGCCTGAACCTCTCATCAGTATCTCATAGTCAACCTCGACGATAATGATATCTCATCAATCTCATCTCAATATCAAAATAATCATCTCGATTCGGCACTATTGAACACATGGATGATAAACGCCCACATACATCACCATAACTCATAATGTTTCATTATTGAGAAAATCACTAAGCATAATCATTACAATCAAACCAACGTGTCATCATTCCAATCATCTCCATATATCATAAAATATAATTTTCTCTATCATCCAATCAACACAGACAACTCATCATGCAACAAGTAGCATATCAACGACAGTCAAAAAGTCAAAATAGTCAACTCAATAATGAAATAATTTATTTTTATACGTATCGTCGATAAACATACAATTCCAATATCATCATTGGTAC
Organism: Echinosophora koreensis; assembly: GCA_035048595.1. Lineage (NCBI taxonomy): Eukaryota > Viridiplantae > Streptophyta > Magnoliopsida > Fabales > Fabaceae > Echinosophora > Echinosophora koreensis. The sequence continues at coordinate 6,676,592 of JAPCYP010000020.1, forward strand.
CACTAAGTAGTCCCCAATGTGATATTGACATTGTCCGTTACTCGCTCTCTAGTAGGGTTTAAGTCACACTACGCCATCATCGAAATAAATGCCACTTCACCGTTTCAGACGTCAGATGGCTTCTTCCCCCACCTGAAAAGTCGTACGATTATCGAAATGTCATGAAACCACTCCTCCTCTGCTCCTCTCAATTCTGCCACGGAAGGATCAAGGCCTCCGAGCCTTCGAAATTTCACCTAAACATCACATTACGAAGCGTACGTTACAAAGAGTCCTAATACGAAGTCGGCATTGAAATCTAATAACTTAAATGAGAGATAAGTCGAATACCGTAACAGACGGCATTTCGACATAAAAAGAGTAAGAATTACCTTCACTAGAGAAGAAAAGAAGGATATGAAAGTGAAGGCGTCGTCGCCACGATCACAACCACTTACTCGGAATCTTGACGGGACGATCGGATCGCTCTAACTCTCGTCTCAAAGTTCTCTCTCTCTAACTTTCACTCTACCTCATTTAAGCATAAACCAATGATATAAATTAAGCATAAACAAAAGAATTTGGCAGTCAAACACATACAGTAGCTATAGACAAAAAAGAAAGAAGGAAATGGACTAAAAAAATGCATATTATTATAATAGGTTTAAGCCTGAACTGGAAAGAATAAGGCCATAGAGCTCACTTGTCACATTAACCATGCAGGGTTCTAACTTTCTGATCATCATCATTACTCACAGTCAACCACTATTCAGCATTTTCGTATATTGCACTAAAATCCATAAAAAATTTCAATGCAGAAACTGCGACATGATTTACTCAACAGAGAGCGGAGTTTAACAATTTACATGTACTTTAAGATCAATTACACCCTTGTCAATGCAACATGGCATAAGAAAAGTGTAACCAATCTAAGATAGTTGTGTCGTGGTATCAATCATTGCCTTAAATGTGATTTTTCAAAGTTCTCTAATACAATCTAAATATTCATTTAGATCTTAAGGTTAACATAGCCGGATCTTGGAATTGTGCACTCAAAAGCAAAAACTATCAATTGTGAAAATTATATGCTATCAACTTATTTCCTACACTATGATATTTATCCTTGTCTAGGATATATTGAAGTATTTGGGAATCTTTTTTCTTTTTCTTTTTTCTTTTTTTCTTTTTTCATTTTTTTGGAGGTTGGAGATTTTATGATCCAAATTGAATGACATTTCTATTGTATATTAACATTTTTTTTACTTTGTAAGGTTTGAAAAGTTGCAACTTGCAAGAAAAGCCATTTGATTAATCAACTTCCAATGTGGTAAATGATAATATTAATCCAAATTAAAGTTGATTGCACCATTTGCACATTAAAGCAAAGGAAAGATATAAGAATTCAAACGTGCATTTATCGAAATTGATATATGCTTTTATAGAAGTTTGGAGCTTTGAGCATTGAAGACATTCAATTAGAGACCACCAGCAATAGAAATCATTAGACTCAATATTAACAAAACAACTGAAACGAAAGTAAAAATACACTTAAGACACATTATTAGGAGCAACTAACTGACCTATTATAAGTTAAATCCAAATAGTAGAAATGAAAGTAATAACAAATAATTCTTTTAAGACAAAAAATGAAGAACACAAGTAGGTGACGTCAACAAATAAAAAAAAAATGAGAACACAAAAAAATATTAATGGAGAAGTCTCGAACAACAAAGAAATCTCATAATCTGCCAGCGGAGCCAAAGACTCTGAAGCCAAAGAAGTTGCCAAAGACTAGAGATCTCGCAATCTTCAATTGAAGCCAAAGAAGAAGTGTCAAGAATAGAGACCACACGACTGCCACTGAACTTGTGAGAAGGCAGAAAAAATTTGTAAGCTTAAGGAATAAATTTGTGAGCTAACCACCACGGTATACCACACACAATAAGAAAGAAAGAAGGGGAAGCCTGCAACCGCATACCACCAAACAAGGAGAAAACCTGCATACTAAGCCAAGTATCAAAAAAGTGTTGTAGAAATTTGAAATGATAATTATTAAGTAGTAGGAATTATTGATTCAATAATTAATAATAAACAAATAGAAACACGATGACTCAGCAGGAGATGAAGGGTCCCTCTGTTTTAGATTTTGATAAAATTGATTTCCAAAGAATTGATTCTTAAAAAACCGAAGTTATAAAAAAATGATTTGTGTTTGATAATAGTATTTTAAATGTGAGTTTAGAAGAATTGATTTTCTTTGGGTGATAAAGTAAAATCACTTATTTAATTTATTTAATAATCATAATTATGATAATAATTTATATTCCATTTCATATTCGCAACAATAATTTATTTTGAAGATTGCTTTGTGAGGTTAGTGGAGAACATACGGGTGGGAGCAAGCCAACCATCTAGCCAATAGTCGTCATTCATGTCAGATGAGGCTAGTGGAGAACAATCGGGTGGAAGCTAGCCGACTATCGACTCATTAGCCGTCATTCATGTCAGACTTTAGCACCAGACGTGTGCCTTGGCCCATCCTCCCCATGTTCAATGCCATATCATCTTTGATTAAGACGAGGACCATATCATTTTTTGATTCAGAGGAGGGCCAGGCCATGGCCATGAAACAGTAGCATAAGAAAACACCTCATTGCTATCTCCAGGATATGGTGGAATGAGCATTGATCTCAATGTTGATTTTTCTGTTGCTATAGAGTCGAACACTCCCAGTCCAAGTAACTTGTCAAGTGATGAAGATGTTAATCAAGGTATCCAACAAGAAATCAAAAAAAAAAAAAAAAAACCCCCATGGAGACAAGGATCATCCGGGGATCATCATTGACAATGCATTTTAACTCCCATCTCTTACATGACGATGATGATGATGAGATGCATGATGATATAAAATATTTTATTTTTAATATCAATTATGTAATTATAACTTCATATTATAAATTACTGAACTAAATCGTGTTTCAATAATAGTTTGTTTATATTTGTTGAATAAACAATTATAAAATATCGCATTGTTATCTCTGGTATATGGTGAAATAAGTATTAAACTCAATGTAGATTTTTTTGTTGTGGTATAATCAAGTGCTTTCAATCCAAGTGATTTATCAAGTAATCAAGATGCTTACCAGGGTACATTGTGGAGCTAGGGATTGTCGTCGATAGTGCATTTTAACACCCGTGTACAATGTTTTTAAAACCGAACCGACAATTGAACTGGTACAAAGTCACTGATTCAATGTTCAATGATCCAACCGTAGTCTAATTGTGATTAAACCGGTAGTAACTAAATAATATTTTATAATTTTTTTAATATAATATATAAATTAATATACTAATACACTTAAGACATATTATATGGAGCAACTAACGTGCTATAAGTTAAATCCAAATGTTTCTTATTTTTCCTAAAACCCTATAATAAAAAAAGTAGAAATGGAAGTAAGAAGAAATAAATCTTTTAAGACAAAAAATGAAGAACACAAGAGATGAGGGCAACAAATAACAAACAGGACAAAAAAAAGGTGAGTAGAAGTAAAAGTGACTGAACACACAAAAAATTTAAGGGAGAAGTCTCGAAAAACAGAAAAATCTCGTAATAATCTGTCAAAGAAGCTAGAGACCAATGATCTTGCAATCTGCCATCGAAGCCAAAGAAGAAGTGTCAAAGAACAGAGACCACACAACTGCCACCAAACTTGTGAAAAAGCAGATAAATTAAATTTGTAAGCTAAAGGAAGAAAAATGGAAAAAATAAAAAATAAAAAAATAAAAGAAGAAGAAGCTAACCACCACCATATACCATTCAAGAAGAAAGAGAGCAGGAAGCTTGCAACCACGCACCACCAAGCAAGGGAAAAGCAAAAGCCTACGCCCTGCGTACTAAGCCAAGTATCGGGAAAGTGTTGTGAAAATTTGAAATAATATGAATTAATCTTATTGTTAATATACAACTACAATCCTATTAGAAGGAAACTTTGGACAGGTGTCAGCATTATATTCAATGGCTTCTCTAATAAGCTTGTTTTACTATTACTAATAATGAAAAGAACCAATCAGATTGTAGATTCATTGAAATTATTAATAATTGTTTTGATATATTTTTTATTTTTTTTTAGTACACTTTACTGGGTCATTTTTTTTTCAAAGTACTCACTTTACTGGGTCATTAAGTGTAGCACTTACATTCTAATCTTATCTCTCTTCATCGGCAAATTCACGTAAGTAGTGCAATTTAAATCCACAATTACATGATTGGTGTACTTTTTAAAATATTTACGTAACTAGTGTAAGTCGTAACTGTGGGCGACGGAAATATATTAAAAGTCGTATCTCATACTCACGACTCATTTTTATATTCACAAAATAAAAATAAAAATTAGGGAGTCGTATACCCTACATACGACTTATATATATATATATATATATTTTTTTATCATAAGCCGTGTATAGTGGTAATGACTTTACTATTTTATATATATTTTTACAAGTCGGATACGACTTCATTGTTTATAATTATTTTTAACCAAAAATTGGCCAATAGTCAATGCTTATGACTTTAGTTATTTTAAATTTTTTAAATTTTTTTAAGAAATTGTATGGTGACTTTGCTATAAACATATATCATGTAAACATATAACCCACAAATCGCAAGACATCACATGTATAATACAATAATCACATAAAGTCCTATTAGAGGATCACATATACACAAAGTCATAACCCTAATACTTAGGGCTTTCAAGACAACACAAACACAACATAAAACCACATACACCCACAATATTATGAAAATACGAATTTAATTTTTTTTTTATTCAATGGAGTCGTATATGTAACATACGACTTGGTCATTTTTCTAAAAAATCAAATCAAATGTTACAATTGTGGTAAGTGTTGAATACGATTTCTTAAAAAAAAATTAAAAAATTTTAAAATAAAGAAAGTCGTATTTTCATGATATTGTGGGTGTGTGTGGTTTATGTTGTGTTGTCTTGAAAGTCCTGAGTATTAGGGTTAGGGCTTTATGTATATGTGATCCTCTAAGAAGACTTTATGTGATGATTGTATTGTACATGTGACATGCTTGCGATTTGTGGGTTATATACTTACATGATGTATGTGTATAGCAAAGTCACCATACAATTTCTTAAAAAAAAATTAAAATAAATAAAGTCGTAAGGATTGACTGTTGGCCAATTTTTTGTTAAAAAAAAAATTATAAACAATGAAGTCGTATCCAAAGGATACGACTTGTAAAAGCATAATATAAAAAAAATATATATAGGTAAAGTCGTTACCACTATGCACGATTTATGATAAAAAAATAATAAAAAATATAAGTCGTATGTAGGGTATACGACTCTCTAATTTTTTGTTATTTTGTCAATATAAAAATGAGTCGTGAGTATGAGATACGACTTTTAATATGTTTCCGTTACCCACAGTTACGACTTATACTAGTTACGTAAATATTTTAAAAAATACACCAATCACGTAATTATAGATTTAAATTGCACTACTTACGTGAATTTCCCCTCTTCATTAGTGCACAACTAATTTGTCTTCCCAACGTTCTTTTCAAATTTCCAATTCTTTTAAAAATAAAATTTCCTATGCATTGATTGAATTTACTGCTAATTGGCATTTTCCAAGATCTGACAATTTACTTCTCCACTGAGATTGGGATAGCACTTTAGATACCTTCATCAAAACCTCCAACAGAGCATCAAATGAAAACATCAACAGAGCATGAAAATGAATGGTCAAAAGCTTCGAACATTTAGAAAGAATGTGAGGTGTGGCTTGAGAGAGACGGTGTCGCAGTGGTGCTATAAGGCGGTCGGCTGGCCGGGATGGGCTCGGCAGAGGAACTGGTTTCGTCACACGGTGGAGGAGCTATGCGTGTGATGGAGGAGAACAATGTTGACCAAAAGTTCTCATTTGCGCGTATTTTTTTCATTTGGTTCTGCTCTCTGTTGTTTTTTTAATGAAAGTTCTTATTTTTTACCTATCTATATACTAACACATGTTTAGATCTGCACTCCAAAAATGGTGTTGTCGGTTTTTTTATGGCAACGAAGAAGGCTGGCATGTGTTGCACTTCAACAGGATAGAAGCACTATTTTCTCTCTTCGAATTGGTAAGCCGTAATCCCCATTTTCTCCATAGTTTGTTTTGGGGAATAGGTTTTTCATCAGGGTTTTCTTTTCTACATTTCTGATTTGGTTTTCGTTATGATTTGGTTTTCTTTTCTCTATTTGATTGGGTTTTGTTTTGTTTTCTTCTACGGCTGGAAGTGGAACCATATTTGCATGCTTTAGATTCGTCGTCTATCAAACTGTCGCTCTTCATCTCCTTTGTTGGTCGGGTATATGTTTCCCTAAATCTTCATTTTTTGGTTTAGTTTTGTTTATTATTTCATTCATTTTTTGTTTTGCATTCGGTGGTTTGTTTTGCATTGGGTATGCTGCCGTAAAGAAGAAACGACAGGAGGCACGACGTACACATGAAAATGGAAATGAAGGGACATTATAGCTGTGAGGCACAGAGGGCCGCTGCTATATCTGGTCCTTCTTCCATTTTTCTTATGTAAGTTTTCAATTTTTAAAAAAATTAATTAGAATTTTCTACAAAATGGGAAACATTGGTTGCTACTTATAGGCCTATAAGAGGTAGCATTCTGTTAAAGGTGAAACCAGATCAACATGAACAAGTAAGAGCCAGTTTTTCTTCCAAGGTAAACGAAGGAAATAATGTAAGCATGTAAAGCACTGACCTAAAGTGGATATGCCACTTTATTGTTGAAAAACATTTATCACCTAATAAGCATGATTATGGTGTATCATATCCTGCACAATACTATATCCCTGTCATTTTTTTTCATGTTACTTATGCTCCTTGCTGTCATTTGTATGTTTCTTCTTAATCTCATGTTACGTGTTTGTTAAAATCAAAGTTATATAATGTGAGCCCAATGCATTTGAAAGTAGTAGCTGTCATGTTTCAAATAATATATGTTGCAGGTAGATGGTGTAAAATTATTTGTCCCCTAAATGCAGCTAGCCTAAAAGCTTTGGAGCTATTAGGAGATGAAGGATGAATTCAACGATATTATTTGAAGAGGGTGATTCAATGAATCAATTTTGTACATGTAAGAGTTGATTCAGTTTTGTTTAGAGATTTTTACGTTTATAGGCATCAAGAAGTTGACAGCCTCTGATGGTTTTGTTCAATTATTCATTTTGTTTGACATATGTTTAATGCTAAATAGTTTATAGTTTTATTTTGTATATAATTATGTCGTGTCTATTTTGGGTGGATTATTGGTATTCGTTATCTATGTTAATGAGTTGAGTTTGTTTAGAATAGTAAATATATTGATCTGAAAATAGTTGCATAATTCAAGGGTGTTAGACTAATTGTCTGATATCTCTATAATTTAAAATTTTATTTCTAGGTTCAGACTTTAATTATTATTGCTTACTCATCAAAAGCAGTATATTATGTAGAGGCGATTAAAAGGAATAGGGGGTATCATATTTTGGATTAAATTGTCGTCATTTTATTTTGTGTAAATTCATGGGAAACATCATGAAGCCTTAATAGTCTGAGTTCATATCAAGCAGGGTTACATAGGGAGATTAAAAGATTTCCAATATAAAGTCTGTATCAAGCAGTGTCCCAATTTTTTTTTTTAACTTGATGGATGTTGCTTCGATGTCATAAATTTAATCATGTTATGCTGTTATTTGAAATAAATAAGGGTGGCGATTATTAATTGAGAACTGTCCTTATCTAAGTTGCTGCTTGGAACTCAAACCATCAGTTTTTTATAAACAACTCTACTTGAGAATTGTTAGCATCATACTGAATACTTTCTTTAACACATTTTTTAAATATTTTTATTCTTATTGGTTGGACCTATTTCTTCTTAATAAATAATCATAATCAAATTTGCATGAATACTTTGAATATTAAGTATTGTTATGTCAATAAAGATGCCATCTTATCTTATCTTATTTTATCTTATAATATACAACTACAATCCCATTAGTTGCATCACCATTTTAAAAAATATTTCCATTTAAATAAAGTGTTTCATATATTGAAGTTTATAATTAACTTCCACGGGAAGAAATGAGAAACAAATCAAATAGATTTTCTAGAAGGAAGAAAACAAAATCTGATAGATAAATATATTTTCTAAACAAGATTAACTTACACGGGAGAAGAGGAGAAACAAATCTAATAGCCAATAGGTTTTCAAGAGAGAAGAAAAAATAATATGATAGATAAATATATTTTCTAAAAAATGATTAATTGTTATAAGAAAAGAGGAGAAAAAATAAATAGATTTTTAAAAAAAGAATAAAAAATATGATATTTTCTAGAAATAGTTAACTTATACAAGAAATGAGGAGAAACAAACCAAATGTGTTTTACGGAAAGAACACTAGCAATATGAACAACAATGTTTTCAAGTACTTACTTTTATTGTCTAATATTTTTGTATGAATAATATTTATTGAACATAATATATATTCTTTCAACACATATTAATACTGTATAAATTTTATTATTTAAATTTATATGAGTAGATCGAAACAATATAAATAATATTTATATCCCATTAGAACAACATATATATTTTTAATTTTACAAAACTATATTTTAAAAAAATTCTGATTCCTATATAGAATATCTCGCGCCACAACGTCATAACACCATTCATCATATAACCCCGTGCAGGGCAAGGGCAAAAACACTAGTTAATTAATAATTTAAAACCCAATGAATGCAACAAACTTAGCTTAGTTTACGTCTTGGGCCGAACCCTCCCTTAGAAGTGTGGGCTAACAACATTGGCACATTGCCTTATTCCTTTCATTTTAGCTTTCAATTTATAAGCTCCAAGATTAGAACATTCTATGCTTAGGGTGAACCTTTCTATATGGTATCAAACCAACAAGATTCGAGCATTCTATGCTGACACAGTGACACGCCAGATACTGCCAACCCTGATCCAGTGACCCACACCTACCCATCCTCACGTGAGATCAAGCTTCATCTCCCCTCTAGAGTGTAGAAATAGAGAGACTGGTGGTGGTTCTTGGGGTAATTTCGATTCACAGGGAATTTTATATACTCTGCACCTGGTTTTTGCTGTAACACAAGCCTCTTTTCAGTGGTTATTTTCAAGGCTATTTGGGCGCAGGTGGGAGTCATTTTATCTGCTGTTTTTGTTGTTACACAAACTGATGCTGTTTGGATTTACTATTTGGTAAGGCTGCTACTTGGTTTCGTTTTTGATGGTCTTTATGCAATTTGAAGGAAACTTATTATGCTGCTATTTGGTTCTGGCTAAAGAATACCGTGTAACCATTCTAATAAAGGGTGGTTATAACATTATGAGGGAATTTTGAGGAAACAGTAGTGGTGCTGGTTGGGGGTTGAGCAGAGATATCTTTCAACCTTATAGCAACTATTTTGTGCTTTAGGTTGAGACTATACCTTTAGTTCTTCTGTGGTTGTACTTATTCATTTGATACATTGTAAATGGGTTTTGGGTACCCTTGTACTCGATTCAATACAATTTTTGCTTATCAAAAAAAAAAAAAAAAAAAAAAAACTTCATCTTGTGACTTTGGCCCCTTTATAAATATACATAGCTGCCTTCACCAATTTCACGTAGGGCTGGACAAACGGCCCTAACCCATCTGCAAACCGTGCTACTCGAGAGGAAATTGAATCAAATGGGCGGATGCGGGCGGGTAATCGGGCCACCGGTTCGTTGTTTCAGTTCTACACGGTTTTGGGCGGGCGAGTTCGGTTTTAAAAAATAGTATTTGTCGAAATCCGAACCCGACCGAGGACCAATGAACATCGTTGGATTAGAATGACCAGGATCAGTGGTAAATGGATGGCTAGGATTATATCAATTTGTGTTTGTTTTGTATCTCAATCTTTAAATTCTCATTTCTTAGTTTCTCACTCAGACTTATCATTTTCTCTCTCTCGTTTCCCTAGTCCCTTCCATCGTACCCTTCTCTTTCATTTCCAAAAACCTTGCTCACTCCATTGTTCTCTGCCTCTCATCGAATCATTAACCATCGCCGTCATCGCCATCGCACCATCGCCTACTGCTCCCTGCATCTCTCACTCTTCTACTCTCACACCCTTGCTCCAGATATGCTTTTGTGTTACAATCTTGCAGATCTACACAAATCGAAGGTAGATCTACACGCTCTTGTGAAGCCTTTGCTCATCCACTTTCTGGCACCACCGCGAGAAGCCATAGCCATCACCACGCGCGACCGTCGTTGCTTCAGAGCATAAGATGTGTCTTCCTCAGATCTGCCATAGAAGGTCTTAGATCTGCCAAAGAACAGAGGGACATAGAAGCAGAGCAGTCGATGAAGATTTGTGAAGAAACTTTCTGGGTTTGATGTTTTACGTTGAAAGTTTGAAACTTTCATGCTTTTTGTTTATGTTTATGGTTAGTATCCTTTGATGCTTTCTATATTCCTCTGAAATTTTGATTCTTTGAAAGTTTAACACTTTCTGGACATATCTCTTCCCCTCTTGGTGTTTTCTGTTATTTTTTTTTTTGGTTGGTTCAAAACCGTGTGTACCCACCTGTCGAACCGCCGAACCGACCAAACCGCTACCCACCCAAATCGAGGCCACAAACGGATGGGAACGGGCCTTATATTCTGGAGGTGGTTTTGGTCGGATTGGGAGTTTTGGGATTGATTCCGACCGCAACTGATCTATGTCCAACCCTAATTTCACATATAAGTATAGGGTTTCACTATAAACTGTGAGGATCTGCACCGCCACCAGTTAGGTTAAGGAGAAAATTGCAGAAGTAGCCTTCCTTTCGCTATTTGTCATTGATTCACATAATATACATTCAGAAACATACTTGTAGGGTGATGGCGATGCCAGGGAGAAGTGGATCTGTTGCTGCTCCATTCTGCACAGATCGGTACAATATATATACTTCTAATTTCCATGTCATTATCTTGCTTTCGTCGCTGATTATATATATATATATTGGTATCTTTTCAACTGTTTAAAATTGTTGTCTTGTCTTGTCTTCACTAGATTCATGAGCGAGGCTGGTCCATCTTCACGGATCATTGGTGCATGTCTGGTTAGATGGAAATCATTGATGATGTCTTATATTTCTTCGTCTTCTTTGTTATGTTTCGCGCTATTGCCAAATGGTGGTCGGAACGAGCCCTCAACAACTATGATTTCCTTGGTTAAATTGTGGCGAAGGTCTATGTCTTAATGGTCACGTAGCTTTGTGACCATAAAGGTAAAACTAATATATTTAATAATCACAATTATGATAATAGTTTATATAATTATATTCCATTTCATATTTCTAAAAATAATTTGTTTTGAAGATGGCTTGTAACTAGTAGAGAACATTCCTGTGGGAGAGAGTTGACCATCTAGTCATTAGTCATCATTCATCAAGGAATATGCATAAATTTTGACGGGAAACATAAATTTTATGTAGGACCCACTTTATTTGATGAGTCCCATATGAAATTTAACCACCAATAATCAAGAGTGTGTTGGAGACAGTATTCTAAAGAGTGTGATGCTAGCATTTCTCTCGTGGTATTGCACAATTAACACAGTAAGTCTTTAAAATTATAAATAGTTAAGGCCAATTGTTTGTAGTCACGACATTACAATGCAATTTGAATTGATAATTCATAGCCATTTGTACTCCCAAAACAAATCACCTATGATACTTCATTACTTATGTAATCAGACATTAGTTAAACTTAAATTAGTCTCATTGATACTGATAGCCTAGTACATGAATTTGTTTCTTACAACTTAATTCTTTGTATTAATTTGGTAGTTCTGGCAGTTGAAGTCGAGCTCCCTACCAAGTACGGTTGAAAAAGAACAACATTATACACTTGGTCCTTGGCATTGACCCCCATAATATAGTCAGCATGAGCATATTCCTTAACCATCTAGTCATTAGCCATCATTCATGTCAGATAAGATGAGGCTAGTGAACATTCAGGTGGGAGCGAGCCTGACTATCTAACCATTAGCTATCATTCATGAAGCATGCCTAGCCCATCCTCCGTAAGAAAATGCTGTTGCGGTAGAATCGAGCGCTTCCAGTCCATGAACTTGTATAGTGCTCAAGATCTCAATCAAAGAAACTCACACCGTGGAGCCAGGGATCATCTAGGGATATCGTTAACAAAATATTTTAACTCCCCTCCCGTGCATGATAACGATGATGAGGATGCATGATGTACAAAATATTTTATTTTAAATATCAATTATGTATTGTAAATTCATATATTATAAATTATTGAACTAAATCACGTCTTTGTTGTTTGTCTTTATTCGTGGAATGAGCAATTACAAAATGTTTCATTTATATCCGACATATGGAGGAGTACGATATATGGAGAAGTAAGCATTAAACTCAATGTTGATTTTTGTGTTGCGGGAATCAAGTGCTTTCAGTCCAAGTGACTTATTAAGTATTCAAGATGCTAATCAGGGTAGAGGACTGCTATATGGTACGAAATACAGCATTGTGAATGACAATTCACCAATAGTTATATTTTAAAACAAATTGAAATAGTAATTAAAAAAAGAAAAATGCTGGACCGAACGAATACGAAATTCGTCCCGCAGTGATTGCTAAACTTAAATGGAAACATTATTTTATCTTTGACTATTTGACTTCTATACTCAAATCTAATTGATTAATATGTGTTTCGTAGAAATTTATAGGGAAATACTGTAGTACCAAATAGTACTTCTGTTAAAAAAATCAAAAAATAAATGGTATCAAGCAAAATCACTCATTCGTTGATTTGTTCGAAATCTGTTCTTGTACTTACACGAAAACACACTTCGTGCATTTTAACTTTCGTGCATTGACGATGGTGACGAGGATGAACTAAATTACATTATTGCAGTTTGTTTCTTCTTGTTTAATTTTTAATTTTTTAAAAATAATAAAAATCATATTATTACTTTGAGCACAATGCATAGATTTATGTTTTAGCTACTTAGAATTTATATTATTACTTTGTGTATGTAATAATCATGACTTAGTTATTAGTTTGATCAATTTTGTTTGTATATATATGATTTCTCTTTGTACGATGTGTGTGTATATATATATATATATATATATTGATTCTGCCATGGATGGTTTGAACTTTGGATGATTTTAGTTAGCTTCATTGTGTGTATCTTTATTTTAATTAGCGGTGATTCTGGATGCTTCTCTGTGTGTATATCTATGAAATATTGCAGGTGCAGTGTAACTGAACCAATCCAATTTGTTAAAAAAAAAATACCATTGTAACAGCGGTTCTCTATAATACCGTTGTTAAAAGTTCACTTATAACACCGGTTCTAAGGACAACCGATGTTATAAGTCAACTTTTAACAACGGTTTTAAAGACAAATGCTGTTACAAGTCAACTTGCAGCATCACATAATCAGAAATCTCGCTACTTTTAAAGGCGGTTTATAAAAGAACCGACGTTACTAGTTAACTTGTAACAGCGGTTATAAAACCGACGTTACAAGTTAAACTTGTAACGTCGGTTGAATTAACGTCGACTCAAAATCCGACGTTAAAAGTCACTTTTAACCGCTGTTAAAAGTGCTTCCTGCACTAGTGACGACTGCCATTGAACTTGTGAGAAGGCAGAAAAAATTTGTAAGCTCAAGGAAGAAATCTGTCAGTTAACCACCATCGTATACCACACTAGAAGAAAGAAAGAAGGGGAAGCCCGCAACTGCATACCACCAAACAAGGGAGAAGCCTACGTACTGAGCCAAGTATAACACTACAAGAAATATGCTTATTACCGACGGAATTTTACCGACGGATTTAAATCCGTCGGTAAATTTTTTATACCGACGAAAAAATCCGTCGGAAACAGACAATGGTGGTCGGTGTGAGTAGAATAGTATTATCGAGGGAATTTTCGTCGGTAAGTTCGATGGAAAAACTCCCACCTTTTTTCGGGAAACTTTGCGAAGGAAAATTACCGACGGAATAATTTTTTCAGAAAAGAAAATCCGTCGGAAATGGTAAGATTATTGTTGGAAAATTTTAAAATAACTGCTATTGAATGGCGGACGGAAATAGGATAAAAATCCGTTGGAAATAATAAAAAATCCGTCGGAAACGGTCTTTAAAAATCCGTCGGAAACAAAGATATATCCGTCGGTAAATATATCCGTCGGTAATGATAATAAAATCCGTCGGAAACCCAATTTAATTTTAAAACTGACTTTCTCCTATACCCTAAGTATTTTCGTTCAGCAGCAGCCACTCACACAGTACCGCACCCTCTCACTAGTAGCGGCCACGCGAACCAGACGATGACAGCAACCTCCGGCGCCGCTGCACCTCCGATGATCGTCACCAACAGCGCTGCCCAGCCCCCACGAAACGGCTCTGGCCGCTCGAACCAAGGAGGAGGCGCGCGACCCACCCACGAAACGGCAAAGGCCGCGCGAACCAAGGAGGCCACCATCGAACCGCGACTCCGCCGGCAACGAACCACAATGCCGCCGGCACTGAACCTCGACTCCGCCTGAAACAGACCCGCCCTCCGTTGCTGCTTGTACTGCTGCTGTTTCCAGGTAATTTTAGGTTTTTGTTTAATTTTTTGATCCTGCTAGATCCAATTGGATAGAACCTTAGAATATGAGAGGATGCTCAGGTGTTTATGTTTATTGATATTGGATAGTCAAGAGTTGGTCATTCCATCATTGTTCATTTTCTGGTCTTTACATCTGTTTGTACTTATTTCTCTTATCTTGGAAATTTCTTGAATAAGGCTTGATATGCCAATTATTTGAATTTGAATCTTATAATGACCCTACCAATGGTGGCAGGGGACTTATGTTGAAGGAATCAAAGAGGAAGTTGTGCTATCCCCTGCTCATGCCCTTTCTTTGATTGCTACAGGAGAAGGTATAAGAACCCTTTTGATGTTTGTCTTCCCTTTGTTCTCATTTTAAACCATTGGTATTTGGTGGCATTGTATGTCTTTTTGTTTATAACGTATCGTGGCTCTCATCGTACGAGTAGTTATCATATAGTTGGAAATTTGGTTTTATCCTGCTTAACTTAATATAGCTCACTAGTCACTATACAGAATTTGCTGCATATATAACAGTGTCTGAGAGTCTCTTAAAAATATGCAGCATCCACTTTTTACAGTAATTTTACTTAACAGGTGTTTGTTTGTTGACCTGATTCCTGAAACACAATGCATACAATTAACCTCTAAGGTAGAAACACTAATATACTGGTGATCTGCTCTTGTAAAGACATAAATTATACTGTATTTGAAATAGGTATAGTTGGAAATTTGGTTTTATCCTGCTACACTTAATTTAGCTCACTATACAGAAATGACATGCAAGCAACCATATGCTCATATAATGATTCAGACCAACACATATCATTCTCAACATGGACTTTTGCTCCAATAAGATAGTGTGTACTGTACCATATATTGATTTAGAACAGCATGACATTCTTAAAAGGGCTTTTAATTCTGTTATTATTAAGAAAAATGAGGCCCTAGATTACATTCTTCACCTAATTTACCGACGGATTTTGGCTGTCGGAAATACGTGAATTTCTTGTAGTGTAAAAAAAAAGTGTTGTAGAAATTTGAAATGATAAGTATTAAGTAGTAGGAATTAATAATTTAATATTTAAAAATAAAAAATAGAAACACAATGACTTAGTAGGAGATGGAGGGTCCATTTGTTTTAGATTTTGATAAAATTTATTTCAAAAGAATTGATTCTAAAAAGACCGAATTTTAAAAAATTGATTTGTGTTTGATAATAGTATTTTAAATGTGAGTTTGAAGAATAGATTTTGTTTGAGTGATAAAGTAAAATCACTTTGTTCGTGTAAATATAAAGAGTTCTGTGGGTCTCACACTTAGAATCAATTCTATTCAACGAAAAGCTAGAAGTTCTTATTTCTCTTAAAATCATTTTATCCAACCTAGAATCATTTTTTTAATACGAAATTTTGTAAACAAACACCCTCAAATCCCCAAAAAATTTCACTCCACCTAAAATCAAATTTGAATGGCTCAAAATCTTAAACAGACAAGCAAGGAATTACCCAAAAATGGAGTTATAAGAAGTTGAGACATAGAGAACCTAGTTTTATTAAATAGTATATAGAGTAGAATAGGTAGATTTAATTTTGCTGCCTCTATCAAATTCCACCGCAACAAACTTCATGAATGCAACCAAGCTTAATTAGTTTATGTCTTGGGCCAACCTTCCCTTAGAAGTATGGGCTAACAACATTGGCACATTGCCATACTCCTTTCATTTTAATTTTCAACAAGACTTTTGTACCCGTGCGATGCATGGGCTCAATAATTTATTTTGTGCATTATATAAATATAAGACATAATTATAATTCTGGTCCCTATAATTTTACAAATGGATGATTTTGGTCTCTATAGTTTTAATTGCTCAAATTAAGTCTCTATAATTTCACAAATGGATATGATATTAGTGCCGGTAGTTTCACGAACTTGCTCTATACGTACATTCTCTTTTACCTCTTTTGGCTTTTAACTTTTGTTTTAGCAGTTTTTTGAACTAATTAAATAAAACTAATTCTACCCTAATGTCAGTTCACAAAGGGTTAGTCAGGTCAATAGCTCTCATTAAATATTGAAGAGAAGGTTGATGACATGATCGTATTTGGTCGAATTTGCAATTAGATGGACTTGATTTGAGCAACTAAAACTACATGGACTAAAATCACCAATTTGTAAAACTACAAGGACCAAAACTGTAACTAAGCCTAAATATAAATGAGAATTATTAGATAAAATAATAAAATATAAAATAAATATATATAATTTTAAGTTTTAAAAAAACTAATTTTATGACATTACATTAATTAAAATAAAATATAAAGCAATGATTGCCTTAATTTTATTACTTAAGATTATAGTATTTTATAATATTACATAATAATAAAAAAATATAATCATATATTAATAGAGTTGAATAACATTAGTTAGTAGGATTTTATTCAAAAATTTTAGAAGTGCTCCAACCTCTTTAAAACTATTAAGATATAAATATATTCAAAACTTAGTAAAAAAAATTAAGTACCTCTAATTTAATTTAATTTATAATTAATTCAGTCAATGAATTTATTTATATTAACTATATTATTTGCAAAAAGTTAATATAAAAACCTATTTATAATTCTATACATAAAAGTAATTAAAAAAGATAGAAAAGTAATAAAACAATTTTTTAAAATATTCACAAACACTGGATAAAGCTTTTGAGAGAGTCAACCCTATATATATATATATATATATATATATATTATATATATATATATATATATTTTAATACAAGTATTAATAAAAAGCACAAAATTACAACATATTTATTAATCTTTAAATAACTTAAAGTTAAAGATGCAAACACTTTATTAAAAAGGAATTTTTTGTCCTGTTGAACAGATTTACTTTTTTTTTTTTTTGAATAAGTGGACATTCTTTTTATGAGCTAACAAGTGGACATGTTCTATTTGAGAGAAATAAATAAAAGCTTTTTCAGTGAACGGTGCTCCATGATGTTTATAAGATGCAATTGTTATATGGAAAATACCATCGCTAAAAGAGTTATAGTTATATCTTATTATCTTGCAAGTGCAAGTGTGAAAGTGAGGAAGGTTAACTAGATCTTTCGTTTCTTTTTTGTCCGTTAGTGTTTTTATTTTGTTTTTAAGTTTCATGTATTGATTATTTTTATAAAAAAAAAAAAGACAGAGTGGCAACATACAATGCGAGTATCCCTGTAGAATACTGTAGCAAAACTTACCAGATTTATATATAGTAATAGATTATAAGCGGTAAATTGTACATTTTCCCGAAAAACTAACCATACAGTAGTGACACGACATTTTCCCTAAACTATACATTTTCACAATCTTTTATTTGTGGGCTCCTATTATTAAGTCATCAATTTGTACTTCCTTACCGTGAACACTACTCTATGGTATCAAATCTAATAAGATAAGAACATTAGATGCTGACACAAAGTTAGGATATAGATAGTGACAATCCTGATCCAGTGACCCACCACACCTACCCATCCTCACGTGAGATCACACTCCTTCTCCCCTTTATATATCTATAGCTGCCTTCACCAATTTCACATATAAGTAATAGGGTGTCACTAAATACTATAAGGATCTCCGCTGCCACCAAGTTGGATTTGAAGAAAATTGAAGAAGTGTCCTTCTTTTCGCTATCTATCACAGATTCACACAAGAATATTCATTGATCTACTTGTAGGATTAAGACAATGCTAGAGAAAAGTGGATCTGCTCCATTCTATTCAGATCGGTACTTCTAATTCCATATCATTAATCTTGCTCTTGTGGCTGATTATATTTGTTTTTTCTTTTTATTTTGTTGGCATCTTATTTTTTCAGCTGTTGAAAATTGATGTATTGTCTTGTCTTCACTAGATTCATGAGCGAGGCCGGTCCATCTTCAGGGATCATTGCTACAGTTCTGGTTAGATGGAAATCATTGATGATGTCTTATATTTCTTCGCCTTCTTTGTTATACTTTGCGCTATTGTTCCAAAAGATGATTAGAATGAGCATTCAACGACTATGATTCTCTTGATTAAATTTCGGCGAAGGTTTTTGTCTTAATGGTCACGTAGCTTTGTGACCGTAGAGAACAACAACCTGAAACGCAGAACCTCAAACAACATGAACCAATCCAACGAGGAGACCCTCTGGTTGTGGTTTGAACTTATGGAACAACGCATCGGAACCATTGTGCCAAGCAATATGGGCCCAAAGATTGAAACGATTCAACGAGAGATCAAAGTGCTGATTTCGACACTAAAGGCAACGAATCAAAGAAAATGAAGAAGGAAAAGATGAAGAAGTAGAGAGGGACGAGTCAAAAACGATTAAAGATGTCTGAGACTGAGGCAAAGAAATCCACAATTGGGGGTTTATCTATGTACTCTGGGAATGGCAAAAATAGTTGGGGTTTAAGAGAGTGAATAAAGGTTTTCGTCAATATTAATTACAGAGGAAAGGTTTTCGTCAATTTCGCAGCAAAACTATGAAGAAAAACATAATTTCTAAAAATAATTTGTTCATATTTGTAAAAATAATTTGTTTTAAAGATGGCTTTTTGAGGTTATTGGAGATCATTTGGGTGGGAGCAAGCCAACTTTCTAGCCATTCGCCGTCATTCTCCAGGATATAGTGGAATGGGCATTGATCTTAATGTTGATTTTTCTGTTTTGGTAGAATCGAGCGCTCCCAGTTCAAGTGACTTGTCAAGTGATCAAGATGTTAATCAAGGTATCTAACAAGAAATCCAAAGAAAGTCACACCGTGGAGATAGGGATCAGCCAGGGATCATCGTTGATAATGCATTTTAACTCCCATCCCGTGCATGACGATGGCTGATGAGATGTATGATAATATAAAATATTTTATTTAAATATCAATTATGTAATTATAACTTCATATTATAAATTATTGAACTAAAAAATTATTGAACTAAATCATGTTTTAATAGTTTGTTTATATTTGTGGAATCAACAATTATAAAATATTGCATTGTTATCGCTGGTATATGGTGGAATAAGTATTAAACTCAAAGTTTTTTTTTTTTTTTTTTGGGTGGTATAATCAAGTGCTTTCAATCCAAGTGATTTATCAAGTAGTCAAGATGATAATCGGGGTACATCGTAGAGCTAGGGATCATCGTCGATAGGGCATTTTTAACACATGTGCTCAATGTTCTTAAAACCGAACCGACCGTTGAACCGGTACAAAGTCACCTGTTCAAGGTTCAATGGTCCAACCATGGTTTAACTGTGGTTGAACCAGTAGTAATTAAATAATATTTTATAAATTTTGTAATATAATATATAAATTAATATACTAATAATAACAAAGAAACACTATTTGTTTACAATTTTGGAACATTAGAAACATTATTTTTGGTCAAAGTTGGTTTAGAAAACATTCATGCCCACGGTTCAGAGTACATTTATGCACATGGTCAAGCCAATGCACATTTACCTAATGGACATTAACTCTAGAGTATGTAGGAGTATTTTCTACGTCGGTTGCATTGTAAATGGACATGATTAATAAATGCTTTTAAAAAAATCTTTCGTAAAAAGATTGAAACTTATCATAACTCTTGGGAGTTGAAAAATCAGAAAAGCCATAAAAGATACTCCCTCTGGTCCTATATATTAGAGGCAAAACCCTAAAACACACAGACCAAGGAAATGCATTGAAATAAGCTATTTGTAATTAATATTGATATAAATTTACAAATTTAACCCTTCAATAATTAATGAACAAACCTACTTGTATTAAAAGTTGCACTGTCTCGTAAATATAAACCCTATTATAAATAAGGGTAAAATTGGAAATGAGCATTTAATATTTGTCAAAATACATGCACGTCTCTTATATTTTGGACCAAAAAAAAGTAGTTATTTGCCTCTTATAATAAGGACCGGAGGGAGTAAATCACACCTCCCCCAGGCCCACCACTTTACTGTTTACTCACACTTCCTATTTGTTCACACTTCATAGTGACATTTCATTTTCCACTTTCTTTCTCATCAAAGAAACATATCAGACTATCTCAGAGAATATGTTGATATTGATGCAAATTCTAGAAACTTGTAGAAGCAATTGTCATCCCCAATGTTTTTAGTTTTTTTCTAAACTATTGTAGATAATTGTTTGTAGAGTAAAGACCTAAAATGATTCCTCAAATTTTTCAAGTAGGACAGTTTGGTTCATGAAAAAAAAAGGACAATTTGGTCCCCCAAATTTCAAAACGGGGGACAATTTGATCCTTACGAACCGTTATGAAATTTGGAAACGGGGGACAATTTGATCCTTACGAAGGGACCAGATCGCCCCCGTTATGAAATTTGGAGGACCAAATTGTCCCCCGTTTTGAAATTTGGGGGACCAAATTGTCCTTTTTTTTTCAAGGGCCAAACTGTCCTACTTGAAAAATTTGAGGGACCACTTTGGGTTTTACTCTTGTTTGTAATATCTACTAACTTTTAGATGATCCTAGAAACATCCAAACCACCTCTTAATGGCGGTGACACTAGCCAATAAATAGGCAAGCAGCTTGTCATTTGTATCATCAACTAATATAAGCAACTATCAACTATTGCAAGGTTACTATTCTCCTACTACAAGTCTCCACATCTACTTCTATGACATCCACCTTCTAGTGCTTGAATTTAAATTGCATTCTCTAAGTCTCAACTTCTAATCTCTTTTAACTATCTTTAAAAACTATCAGTGTTATCAGAGCTACGTTTGGTCATTCACTAGGCGTAGGTACATTACCCAACTACTTCACAAAAATTTCCCATCTATCCTAGACTACTTCTAAAATTTTCTAGAGTCATGGCAGACACAACTTAACTATCATCTATGCCTGTCCCAATTTTCACAGGAGAAAACTATGACTTTTGGAGTGTAAAAATGACGACATATTTTCGCTTCCAAGAGCTATGGGACATCATAGAAGATGGGTTTACTACTTTTCAGGATACTTCAACTCTAACTGCAGCTCAAAAGAAAGAGTTGAAGGAAAATAAGCAAAAAGATTCGAAGGCATTATTTATTTTGTAACAAGCGGTGGCGGACACTATCTTTCCAAGAATTATGGGAGCAGCTACAAGGTACGCATCATCAAACTTCAAACTCTAAGACGAGAGTTTGAATTAATTAAAATGAAGGAGTCTGAGACCATAAAAGACTATTATTCCAAAATTAAAGAAATAGTAAATCAAATGAAGTCCTATAGGGAAAATATTCTTTACAAGAGATTTGTCGAGAAAATTGTAATTTCTATTCCCCAAAGGTATGATGCAATTGTGACTACAATTGAGCAAACCAAAGATCTGTCTACCTTGTCAGTGACAGAACTAATAGGCTCTCTTGAAGCATATGAGCAAAGATTGAGTAGGCATGATGAAAGTTCAGTTGAAAATGCCTTTCAATCCAAGCTCAAACTATGGTCTCAGAGTGAAGGATGCGAAAATAAAACTAATAATGGTGCAAGAAATTTTAGAAGCAAAGAAAATTCTAGAGATTTCTCTAGAAACAATAAATATCCTCCATACAGCATCTGCAAGAGGACAAATCATGCTGAAAAAGACTGTCGGTACAGTGGAAAGCCATAATGTCGACACTGCAAGAGATTTGGACCCGTAGAGAAGAACTGCTACAGCAAAAATAAGCATCAAGCAAATTTTGTCGAACATCAAGACCGTGAGCAGCATCAACATGATCGCAAGCAACATATTTTCTATGCTACCCAAGACTCTAGTGATGAAATGGGTGGAAGTTGGTACTTAGACAGCGGTTGCAGCAATCACATGGCCAAAGATGAAAGCATCTTCAAGAACATTGATGACTCCGTCAAAGTTAAAGTTCGACTGGGGAATGGAACTGTCGTCGAATCAAAAGGGAAAGGCACTGTTATGGTGGAGACGAAGAAAGGTACATGATTTATCAAAGATGTCTTACTAGTTACCAATCTTAAAGAAAACCTCTTGAGCATTGGTCAAATGATGGAAAAAGGCTATACTCTCCACTTTGAAGGGGACACATGCACGATATATGACAACAATAACAGAAGGCAGGAGATAGCCCAAGTGAAAATGGAGAAAAGAAATAGAAGTTTTCCAATAAGCTTCAAATATAAATAAAAGTTTTCCAATAAGCTTCAAATATACTACTAACATTGCCATGAAAGTGCAAGTTGATGATTCATGGCTATGGCATCGGAGATTCGGCCATTTCAATACTCATGCCTTAAAGCTTCTATATAAGAAAAGTATGATGAGAGATCTTCCATGTCTCAAAGAAAACAATGAAGCATGTGAAGGGGTTGCAAGCAACATAGACTACCTTTCTCAACTAACATAGCATGGAGAGCAAAAGACTTGCTGGAGCTTATTCATACAGACGTATGTGGACCAATGAGGACGCCATCACTTACAAACAACAGGTATTTCATCCTTTTCATTGATGACTTTTCTAGAATGACTTGGGTCTACTTTATTAGAGAAAAATCAAAAGTCTTTGGAGTATTCAAGAAGTTTAAGGCCCTTGTCGAAAAGAAAATTGGGAAACATATAAAAGTACTCAGAAGTGATCGTGGCAAGGAGTATAACTCTCACGAGTTTGACAAGTTCTGCGAAGATGAAGGCATCGAGCGTCAACTTACAGTTGCATCCACACCGCAACAAAATGGAGTGTCCGAAAGAAAAAATCGCACTGTCATGGAGATGGCGAGATCGATGCTAAAGGAGAAGGGTCTACCAAATACTTTCTGGGCTGAAGCAGTTTACATTGCTGTTTACATTCTCAACAGGTGTCCAACTAAGGCAGTTCGAGATAAGACTTCTATTGAAGCCTGGAGTGGGCAAAAGCCATCGGCAAAACATTTGAGGGTCTTTGGATCTATTTGCTACATTCATATTCCCGATGTAAAGAGACACAAGCTGGAAGACAAGACAGTATGAGGCATCTTCTTGGGATCTAGCACACAGTCAAAAGGCTACCGTGTTTACAATTTGGAAACAAAGAAGCTCACCATCAGCCAAGATGTTGAGGTTGATGAAAACGCTGCTTAGAATTGGGATGAAGAAAAAGTTGTCAAAAGTAGCATCTCCACACCAATGCAGCAATCCCAAGAAACTGAAGAAGTTGAAGAAGAAACAGTAGAAAAACCAGGTACGCCTCCTTCACCTCCACAAGGACAAACTTCTTCACCAGAATCTACTCCGAGAAGATAAGATCTTTGGTGGATATATATGAAACTTGCAACTTGGCCATACTGGAACCTGAAAGCTTTGAAGCAGCATCAAAGCAAGAAGTATGGGTTAAGGCAATGGAAGAAGAAATAAAAATGATCGAGAAGAATAACACTTGGGAGTTAGTAGACTGCCCAAAAGATAAAGATATCATTGGAGTTAAATGGGTGTATAAAACGAAGATCAATCCCGATGGCACTATACAAAATCACAAGGCCATATTAGTTACCAAGGGCTACTCACAACAGCCAGGAATCGACTACAATGAGACATTTGCTCCTGTTGCTCGTCTAGATACAATAAGAGCTCTAATAGCTCTTGCAGCACAAAAAAGGTGGAAGATTTACCAATTAGATGTTAAATCTGCCTTTCTCAATGACGTGCTTGAAGAAGAGGTTTATGTGGAGCAACCACAAGGCTTCGTGAGCAAAGGCAACGAAAGCAAAGTGCTAAGGCTAAGGAAATCTTTATATGGCCTGAAGCAAGCTCCTCGAGCTTGGTATAGCAGAATTGATCAATACTTCATCGATAAAGGATTAGGAGGAGCAAGAGCGAGCCAGCACTATACATCAAGACTCAAGGTCAGTATGACACTCTCATTGTCTCCCTGTATGTAGATGATCTTATCTACACAGGCAACAATATGAAGATGATAACTGAATTCAAAGAAGACATGATGAAGACATTCGAGATGATAGACCTTGGCTTGATGCACTACTTCCTCGGCATCGAAGTAAGTCAAAGGAAAGAAGGAATATTTATCTCACAAAATAAATACACATATGAACTACTAAAGAAGTTCAAGATGTACGAGTGCAAGCTAGTTGC
Organism: Echinosophora koreensis; assembly: GCA_035048595.1. NCBI lineage: Eukaryota > Viridiplantae > Streptophyta > Magnoliopsida > Fabales > Fabaceae > Echinosophora > Echinosophora koreensis. The sequence continues at coordinate 6,701,360 of JAPCYP010000020.1, forward strand.
TACTCCACTGGTAACAAATGAAAAATTGTTGAAGGACGATGGATCGCCAAAGGCAGATACAACACTTTACAGAAGTTTGATCGGGAGTCTTCTATATCTCACAGCCACACGGCCAGATATCATGTATGCTACAAGTCATCTATCAAGATTTATGCAAAGCCCAAGTCAAATCCACTTGGGAGCAGGAAAACGAATTCTGAGATACTTACAAGGCACTAAGGAGTTTGGTATATGGTATGAACCTGCGACTAACTCAAGGTTGATCAGCTACACCGACAGTGACTGGGCAGGATCTATTGATGATATGAAGAGCACGTCAGGTTATGCCTTCGCACTTGGATCAGGAATATTCTCTTGGGCATCGAAGAAGCAAGCAACTGTTGCACAATCAACAGCAGAAGCAGAGTACGTGGCAGCAGCTGAATCTATAAGTCAAGCTATATGGCTCAGAAAAATACTTGGTGATATAGGAGAACAACAAATGGAGCCAACCACAATCTACTGCGACAACAAATCTGCAATTGCAATAGCGAAGAATACAGTTCATCACAGAAGAACAAAGCACATAGCTATTAAATATCACTTTATTCGAGAAGCATAAGCAACTAAGCAAATTCAGCTCGAGTACCGCAAGACTGAAGATCAACTAGCAGACATATTTACGAAGGCACTACCAAAACCAAAGTTCGAGCAGTTACGAATTATACTTGGAGTTACCAAAATTTGCATCAAGGAGGAGTGTTGATATTGAAGCAAATTCTAGAAACTTGTAGAAGCAATTGTCAGCCCCAATGTTTCTAGTTTGTTCTAAACTATTGTAGATAATTGTTTGTAATATCTACTAACTTTTAGATGATTCTAGAAACATCCAAACCACCTCTTAATGGTGGTGACACTAGCCTATAAATAGGCAATCAGGTTGTCATTTGTATCATCAACTAATATAAGCAACTATCAACTATTGCAAGGTTACTATTCTCCTACTACAAGTCTCCACATCTACTTCTATGACATCCACCTTCTAGTGCTTGAATTTAAATTGCATTCTCTAAGTCTCAACTTCTAATCTCTTTTAACTATCTTTAAAAATTATCAGAATCATACAAGATTCGGTCGCCGCTCGTCGATCGTCCTTTGTCAGTTGCCGAAGAAGGAAAGTGTATATACTGAATAGACATCTGTTTTGTCTATGAGAAGTAAGAAATCGAACTGAGTTAGAGTCTGTGTAATGTGCCTGAAAGAGTGGAATATACTGAATAGTGTATCTGATTGTATTTGATTGAAATGAAATATCACCAACTTCCAGTATATAGGCTGGAAGTACAATTGCAATTAGAAATCAAAGAATATGCTTTGTACTAGACTGAGAAATGAAGAAGAAGAAGAAGACAAGAGATAGGGAGAATATTCACACAGAGAGAGACATAGAGAAGTTTTAGAAAATACATCACATATTGCACACCCTTCCTATTTCCCTTTTTCTCTCTCTTATTCAGCTCACTCACTCACAAAATCCTTCCACCTATTGTTGGTTATCCTTTGTCTGTTATTCCTCCTTGGCCCCATGATTTTTGGCTCTTCCATAACTAACATGTTTCCTATATTATTTGGTGCCTTAGCTAAAACATTATCCACTGTGGCATTTCCATTGGGTGATGTCATTGCAATACCTTCCCCTTTAAAATCAACCTTGTCCTCAAGGTTTTAGTTGAGAAATGTGGAAGACTGGATGTATTTTAGCTGTTTCTGGAAGTTGTAGCTTATAGGCTACTGAGCCAACTTTTCCAATAATAGGAAATGGACCAAAATACTTCATTCCTAATTTTTTCCTAATTTTTGATGTTTCCTCAATGCAGCAGAATTTCGCCTATAAGATTGCAATTTCACTAGGACGAAATCACCAATTTCCAAATGGACTTCCCTCCTTTTATCTGCCTGCGACTTCATAATTTGTTGGGTTTGAGTGAGATTTCATTTCAGCCGAGCTACTAAAATGTCTCTGTGTAACAAGGTCATTTTGTAAGGTAGGAGGGTCAGTAGGATGAGGGATATAACGAGTGAGGCTAGGAGGATCTCTGCCATAAACAACTTTGAAAGGAGTTGTGCCTAGGCTTGTGTGAAAGGCAGTGTTGTACCAATATTAGGCCCATGTCCACGTGATAGTCTTGAACCAGAGTTTGGGGTTTTCAAAGGTAAAACACCTGAGATAAACCTCTAGGCATTTATTTAGCACCTCAGACTGTCCATCAGATTGGGGTTGGTATGCCGAGGACATGGTAAAAGTTGTGCCATGTAGGTGGAATAGGTGTTGCCAAAAATTTGCAGGTGAGTACTTTGTCTCTATTGGACACAATGGACTTTGGCATGCCATGGAGTTTAACTACATTGTTCATGAAAACTTCTGCTACTTTTTTTTTTTTTAAATAAAAGGCATGCTAAAGCATCACTGCAATGCAAGATATCCCAACTATGTTGGCACCCCAGGCAATGCCAATCATCTGCAGCACACCTAATTTATTAATAAATAGAGGAAAAATACAAAAATGGGGGGGCGTAAACCTGACCCATGAACAAAATTATCTGAATCTATAATTTGATAAACCAAACCTATTACGGAAAAAATCTTCCCTAATAAAATTAGGAATTAAATCCCACCAGATAAATCCTTGGATGCTAGTACCATGAGAAGCAAGCTTGTCAGCGCAATTGTTTCCTTCCCTAAAAATATGAGAGCAGATAAAGTTCATTTCTCTCTTGATCTTCATGCAATTGTCCCATCTGTTTCGTAGTCTCCATGGGACTAAGTTGGAGGAATTAAAAGCTTTGATAACTAGCAATGAGTCACATTCAAGCCAAAGGTTTTTCCAACCTTTCTTAAAAGCTGTTTCTATAGCTATCATTGCCCCTAAAAGTTCAGCTTGAAGAGCAAAATTGATACCAATATTAGCTGAGAAACAACCCAAAATGGCTGCTCTGTAATCACGAAAGATGCCTCCACAAGCAGCTGGACCAGGAGCTCCTTTAGCTGCACCATCGGTATTACACTTGATCCAATTACAAGGAGGAGGAAGCCAATTAACCTCTTTAATTTTTGGAGCTCGATTTGGATTACCAACAATGGAAAAGGATTTCAGAATTTGGAACTCAAGCAGGTCTGATGACATATGACCATTGTTCATTTTCCCAGTTAGAGCAACATTTGCCATGATCAGATTAATGGCATAGTTGAGGGGAACAATCTTGCTATCATACTTCACTTTATTTCTACAGAACCATATAACCCAGATGGTATTGATTATGCTAGAAGCAATGACATCCTTGAGCTGGGAACTCCAATTGCGAGAGCAGATTGAAAGAGCAGCTAACATTGTGGTGCTGTTTAAACTGATCTGCAGCAGAGATCCAAGCCAATTCCACAAGTTTTTAGCAAATTTGCATTCAAAAAAGAGATGGGAGGTGCTCTCTGCATTTTCATAACAAAGGCTACATATAGAAACCACATTGCAACCCCTCTTCCAAAGCATATCATCAGTTGGCATTCTATCTTGGATGATCCTCCAAACTAAGAATGACTTAGAGGGGGGAATGTGTTTGTTCCAAACAAACTTAGACCAAGGAATATGCTGCCCAGCAGGTTTCAAAAACAAGTAGGCTTCCTTTAGAGACAACTCTCCAGAATCAGTACCAATCCATCTCAGATGATCAACATTGCCATCCATAGGGATTGTGACTTGATTCAATTCCTCATACAGAATAGGACATCTATGAATAAGGCTGTTTGGAAATTGCAGAGCACCATCATGAATGAAATCCTGAACTTTAGAAATCAGATTATGCTGAAAACAGATGGGAATATTTAGAAAACTGACCAAAGGCTTGGAAAGCCACTGGTCCTTCCAAAAGTTGACCATTTCACCATTTCCAATCTGCCAAGAGATGTTTTCCAGAACTGTAGGAATGTTTTCTTTCAAGCAAGTCCATATTGTAGATGAAACATGATAGGACAAAGGGACTTTGTTTTTAAAAGTTCTAGCCCTTAGAAGGCAAGCCCACTGATTTTGGGATGAAACAAGATTCCAAGCCAACTTTAACATAGATGCCTTATTTATGGCTCTAAGAGATCTCAGACCAAGGCCCCCTTCATAGATAGGACAACAAACTTTGTTCCAAGAGACAGTAACAATTTTCTGATTATCCACATTTCCTGACCAAACAAAGTTCCTTAACCATCTATCAACTGTTTTGATTAATTCCACAGGCCATAAATAGACATGGAAACTATAAATGAGCATGCTATGAATGACTGAGTTAACAAGTTGCACTCTCCCCATAATGGACAACATAGAAGCCTTCCAAGTAGCTAGTTTATTCCTTATTCTATCAGCTATTGGCTGTAAGTAAGTTTTCTTTGGTTTACCTTTGAAAAGAGGGATTCCCAAGTAGTTAAAAGGAAAGACCCCTGAACTGAAACCAAGAGAGGCAGCAATAGCAACCTTCCTTTGAGAAGATATCCCTCCTGCATAAAATTTGGACTTGTTGGGATTAATAACTTGACCTGAAGCCTCCCCATAATCTGAGAACAGCTTCATCAAAAACTGAATATTCTTTTGAGTGGATCTACAGAAAAGCAAAACATCATCTGCATAGAGGATATGAGAAGGAGTAGGGAAGTTTTTAGGACCAGCCATCTACTGCATTTTCCCAGATTGCACTAAACCAAGAATGCCTCTGCTCAAAACGTCCTCAGCAATACAAAAGAGAAGTGGAGACAAGCCTTGTCTCACACCTCTTTTACAATTGAAATAACCAGCTGAGTTCCCATTCACTGAAACTGAGAGCTTGGCAGATTGAAGGATCATTGTAATCCATTGACAGAATTTACCATCAAAACCAAAGCAATGCAGCACTTTAAGAAGAAATTTCCAATCCAAAGTGTCAAAAGCCTTCCTTATGTCAATCTTTATTGCAATATTCCCACCAAAAGCCTTTTTATCCAGCATATTAACCATTTCAGAAGCTAAACAAATACAATCCTCAATCTGTCTACCCTTAATAAAGCCTCTTTGATTATTAGAAACAATCTTAGGAGCCACTTGAGCAAGTCTATCAGCAATTACCTTTGAGATGATCTTGAATTTAAAATTAGCAAGAGCTATTGGTCTAAACTGCTCTACTCTGTCAGCTCCTTCCTCTTTTGGAATAAGCACAATGACATTGGAGTTAAAGTTAGGAAGTATCCAGCCTGAGTTGAAGAATTGCATAACAGCATTATAAACATCCATGGCAATCAAATCCCAGAAGTGTTGGAAAAAGAACCCTCCAAAGCCATCCGGGCCAGGTGCCCCACTACCATTCATGGAGAAGACAACATTCTTAACTTCCTCTAGACTAGGCAGTTTTGTCAGGAAGCTGTTATCCTCTGCAATAACTAAATTAGGGATGACCTCCTCAACTAAACCATTATCGGCACAAGAATTATCAGAGGCAAAAAGATCTTCATAGAACTTCACTACATGCTGCTCTATATCCTCAGCCTTAGACAAAATTCTGTCATCAGTTTTCAGCAAGGAGATCTGTTTTGTTACACATCTGATCTTGGTTAGCCTATGAAAATATTCAGTGTTCCTGTCACCATGCAGATTCCAATTTAATCTAGACTTTTCCAGCCAAAATTCTTCCTGAAAGTGGAGGGCTTGCTGTAACTCAGTTTGAGCCACCTTCTCTTGCAAAATCAACTCATCTAAATAACCTCTCGAATTCAATTCTGCCTGAACTGCAGCAACTCTAGCCTCAGCCGAAGTAACTCTGAGATTGACATCACCAAAGCAAGACTTGTTCCATTCTTTAAGCTTGAGTTTAACATTCTTGAGCCTTTGAGGCAGAACAAACATAGGGCAACCATACACTGGGATGCTCCAAGCCTCAGCAATGATCTTATGACAATCCGGATGGTTGGCCCACATTTTCAAAAATTTAAATGATGATCTGTGACCACTGACATCTTTTTTCACATTCAACAACAAGGGGAAATGATCTGATTTGCTTCTAGTTAGAGTGCAACAAGAAACAGCAGACCAAAATGAAATCCAAGCCTGATTAACAACTGACCTATCCAACCTCTTTTCAGTGAAAGCACTACCTCTCCTCCCATTAGACCAGGTGAGTTGAGATCCTGTTGTTTCCAAATGAATCAGCTCATTCGAATCTGTCCAAGTTCTGAACTCCTCTGCTGCAATTCTGGAGGGATTGCCACTGCCTCTATATTCATGAGCACCCAAAACCACATTGAAGTCTCCAATGAAGCACCAAGGACCTGTGTGAGATTGCTGCAAATTGTTTAATTCTGACCACAGGCACCTTCTCATAATGTAATTATTACTGGCATAAATAGCAGCCACCATAACCTCTGAGTTATCAACTTGAAAAGCAAGGGAAATCTGCTGGCTGGAATTAGCAATGACCCTGGGATTCAGATTATTAGAGCAAGCACACCAGAGATTTGGAGTTAAATTGTCTCTGTTGTTGACAGCAACCATTTTCATGTTTAGCCTACTCCAAAAATTGCTAGGGAATCTATCAATTTCAATCCAAGGTTCTGCAATGAAAACAACATCTGGTTTATTAACTTTACACAACCTTTGAAGGACCAACCTGGTGTCTTTGTTAGCAACACCTCTAGCATTCCAAAAAAGGACATTCATTAAGCCAAATTCCTTGGACCACCTCTATTCCTGGCCTTGCCATTCCCTACTCCCTTGCCTTGCTTAGCCTGCTGTCTCATCTTTTTCTTTTTAGATTTGGAGAGCACTTCTGCGTAGCCTGAATCGACCTGCTCAGGAGCATGGTTATCTATTAAGTACTTTGTAGCAGACCCTCTAACAGGAACTTGAGTTTCCTCTATTTCTTCCTCCTCATCACTATGATGATCGCTCCACAACCTGCCTACTAATCTCATATCATGCTGAACATTGACATTATTAATCTGGTAATCAGGAGTGAGCAAATGAGTCTCCAAGAGCCTGGCTGAAATTCCAGAATCCTGATTGATTCCATCATTGACTAAGGAGTCTGCCACATATCCATCACTGCTGCCTTCACCAAACTGGATATCATTTTGAATGCTATCAGTTGGAGTATCGGAGCCTCCATTTGCTGCTAGACCATTATTAATCTCAGCTCTAAGACGACTAATAGGATCATTCAAAGCTTGTAACTGCCTATATTCCTCAATTTCTCTATCATCAACAAATCCTAGAAGAGGATTGGGGTCGCACAGTTGGACATCTTCACTTACCATAATCTGCTTCCCTTTGTCATTAATTCTATCCTCCTGGACTTTAGAAACAACAATTACCTCAGCATCATCTGCAACAATTTCTGCCCTTCTGTCAGAGACCACATTCAGATTGTTAGAATCATTATTCCTTGAAGGGGAATCTTCAACAATAACCACTCGAGGCTGCTCATCAACAATAACCTGAGTTTTTGATCCAATTCGGTTCCCTGCACCAGCATTGTCTTCCATTGCCTTCTTAGGAACATAGTGCAGCATAGAATTTTTAACACCACTCTTAGAGTTATTCTTTGTAGCCTTATGATCTTGTCCCTTCGAGTCAGTGGCAGTCACCTCAGTTCTTCTACAGTTATCGATAGCATGGCCAATGACCTGGCAGTTGGTGCAAAATAAAGGAAGGTTCTCATATTCAGTGTATACGAAAAAAGCAAAATCCTCTCTTTCCACCATCAATCTTTCCCTAATATTTTTATTCAAATTCACATCCACTAGCACTCTTGCAAAATGCCCAAACGTTCTTTTACTAGTTGCTTCATCAAGGGCGATCGGAATACCGACGCCACCAGCTATAGCGAAAAGGATCTTTGGACGCCAATACTCCTGAGGCAAGCCGTAGAGCCTTATCCAACATTGAGTGTGTGATTGCTTCTGTACATGAGGATTGAAATCTGGAGCCCATGAGTATACCCGCAAGATCCCAGGCTTCAGGTTCCAAGATGCTATTGATCTAACACTCTTTAAATCATCGATTGAGGAAAAGGAGAACTCATAGAAACCTTTCCCCAACGAGATCATATTCCAATTATTAAGAGGTTTCCATAGAGACGCAATCCTGCACCGTAAGTCATCAAACTTCAAAGGCTTATCACCCTTAGACAGTATTAACCGGCCATGTAAATGATTTTTGCACCCTTCAAGGCCAGCTCTATATTCCTCCTCAGGAATCTTGATAGCTATATCATCACCTTTCTTGCATGGTTGAGGCAATTGACTGACAGGAACATCACAAGAGTTACTTAGAGCCTGGGCAAAAGTTTTCTTCTACGCTAATGTGTTAGAAGAAGGAGAAGGAGAGGAAAGAGGGGATGGTAGAGGCGAAGGAGACAAAGGAGCCATGAAACTCCATGGACAAACAGCCTTAGCGACGGCCATGGGGACAGCATGCAAACCCTAGAGCATTACGTGAAGCAAACCCTAGCCCTCCATCAAGTTTTCTTCTGCTACTTGTTTGCTTGTATAGTCAATTTTGATAGCCATAAAATGTGCATATTTAGAGAGCCGGTCTACCACAACTAGAATAACTGTGTAGCCAAAAGAAATGGGCAAGCCAATGATAAAGTCCATGGCCACATCTTCCCACACTTGCTGAGGTATAGGCAATGGCTACAATAGACCTGCAGTTGGAAGACTTAGCTTGCTGACATATAGTGCATAGTTGGACATATTGAGTAATATCAAATCTCATATTTGGCCAATAAAACTGAGACATGACTCTTGACATGGTACGGGCAAGGCCTGTGACACCCTCTACCAGTGTTATTAAAACCGGACCGGACCGGTCGGTCCGACCGGTAACCGGACCTGTGTCCGGTCCGGTTAGCACGTCAGACCGGTTAGCCTTGCGAACCGGTGCTGATGTCATTGATTCGGTCTTAAACCGGTGTGAACCGGCAACTCGGCTCCCTGAACCGGTGCGGAACCGGACCGGCTGCTGATGTCATGGTGGGCCAACGCTGATGTCGCAGTGCGGATTTGAATATTGTCAAGCGAAAATAGTCCAAAATGCAGATGTGGGACTCAAACTGTGATCAAGGCGTTGGAAGCAAAGTGACTTTACCACTGGACCAAGACATTTTCGTATGACATGTTCTGGAATTATTATATATAGCGATAATTTATTACAAAATTTTACAAATTTAATATATACAAGTTCATACAGTTCAACCAGTGACTCACCGATTGAACCACTGACCCATTGACCCAGTGCCCCGACCAAGTCGATGACCGGTTCGGTTTTAATAACACTGATATTAACAAGTCATTACCACTACACCAAACGTTATGTTTAGTCTAACGCTGACAAATATATTATATATTACATATCAATATTACAAATATATTATATTATGTTTGGAGTATGGACATGTTGAATTATGTTGTCAAATATATGAATATTTTAGAATTTTTTAATGTATACCGGTTCAAACCGAGTCAACCAGTGACCCTCGATTGAACCCGGTTGAACCAGTGACCCATTAACCCAGTGTCCTGACTGAGTCGATCACCGGTTCGGTTTTAATAACATTGCCCTCTACCCCGAACAACTAAATATATATATATATATATATATATAATAAAACATTAATTTATAATAAAGTAAAATAATTAGCTTGCTGTCAAATCTTGCCACGCTTCCATTTTCAACTTCCTTTCTCTTGTTTAATGCTATTAGTGCTGAGTAGGATAACCAAGACATCATTACTCATTTAAGCATAAACAAATGATATAAATGAAGGAAAAAAAATAATTTAGTCGCCAAGCATATACAAAACAATGTAGTAGCTTTAGACAAAAAAGGAAAGGAAACAGGTTTAAGCTTGAACAGGAAAGAGTAAGGTCATAGAGCTCACTTGTCACATTAACCATGTTGGGATCTAACTTTCTGAACACCATCATTATCAACAATTTCGTATATTGCACTAAAATCCATAAAAATTATCAGTGCAGAAACTGTGATATCAATTGCTTAACAGATAGCGAGTTTAACAATTTACATGCACTTTAAGATCAATCACACCCTTGTCCATGCAACATGCTGTAAGAAAAGAGTAACCAATTTAAGAAAGTTGTGTTGTGGTATAAATCATTGCATTTAAAGTAATTTTTGGAAGTTCCCTAATACTAATACAAATACTCATTTACTTCCCAAGGTTAGCATAGTCGGATCTTGGACTTGTGCACTCAAAAGCAAAAACAATCAATTGTGTAAACTATATGGTATCAATTTATTTTCTTCACCTCCAATATTTTATCCTTGTCTAGGATATATTGAAGTATTTGAGAATCTAATTTTTCTTATGATTGGAGATTTTATGATCCAAAACGAATGACATTTACATTGTATATTAACATATATTTTTTTTGCAAGGTTTGAAAAGTTGCTACTTGCAAGCAAAGTCATTTGAGTAATCATCTACCAATGTGATAAATGATAATATTAAACCAAATTAAAGCCGAATGCACGTTTGCACATTAAATAAAAGTGAAGTTACAAGAATTCAAATGTGCATTTATCGGAATTGAAATATGCTTTTATAGAAGTTGGAGCTTTGAGCATTGAGATTGTCAATTACTTTTAATGCTATCATTATCTCAATATTTCCTCCGACAAGCAAGTAACCAAATCTTATTAAATATGTCACCATCAAACCATCAATTTTACCCAATATATAATATGCACATAGCAGAACCTCAGTTTCTGATGAGATTTATATCACAACCATCAATACACTCAAACATGAAGTCGAATTATAACACCAGCAATAGAAACCATTAGACCCAATATTAAACAAAACAACTGAAACACAAGTATAAATACACTTAAGGCACATTATTGGGAGCAACTAAATGACCTATTATGATAAAAAAAAAAAAAACTAAATGACCTATTATAAGTTAAATCCAAAGGTTTCTTATTCTTCCTAACACCCTTGAATCAAAAATGTAGAAATGAAAGTAAGAAGACAGAAATCTTTTAAGACAAAAAATGAAGAACACAGAGATGTGATGTCAAATAATAAGAAACAAGAAAAAAAAAATTTGAAAAGAACACACAAAAAAAATTAAGGGAGAAGTCTCAAACAACAAAGAAATCTCATGGTCTACCCAAGAAGCCAGAGAGACCGAAGCCAAAGAAGTGTCTAAAGACTAGAGATCTCGCAATCTGCAACCGAAGCCAAAGAAGAATTGTTAAGAATAGAGACCACACAACTGCCAATGAACTCGTGAGAAGGCAGATGAAGAAATTTGTGAGCTAACCACCATCGTATACCATACAAGAAGAAAGAAAGAAGGAAAAGCCTGCAACTACATACCACCAAGAAAGGGGAAGTGTGTATACTGAGCCAAACTTCACAGAAGTGTTGTAAAAATTTGAAATGATAAGTATTAAGTAGTAGCAATTAATACCGCCACATGGCTGTCACTAAACTCTTGAGAAGGCGGAGAAATTTGTAAGCTAAAGGAAGAAATTTGTGTTTGTGTTTGGTAATAATATTTTGGCTAAATTATACTTTTGGACCCCTATTTTTATTTTAGATTTCAATTTGGTCCCTCTTTTATTTTTTGATTCAAAGTAGTCCCTTATTTTTCAAAGTTATACCAATGTGGTCCCTCTTTTAATTTTTGTTCCGAAATGGTCCCTCATTTTGTAAAAGTTTTTTTTTAAAGGCAAAATAAATTTATATTAACAAGGTACAAGAGGTACCCGAACCCATATACAACCCATCAAAAGACCAAGATGAAAAATATATAGAAGGCTGGAAAGTAAACCATCAATAGCCAAAAACCCCACAAGAAAGACGCCTACTAGCTACCATACAAGAAAACAGAGCACCATTGTTCTCCCTGATGACCAAAGTAACTTGCCCATCCCTGATGCATTTCGATGAGCTCCTGCCCTGTAGCGTAACCCAAAAATACCACACCACCATAAACAACATAAATATAATGAAGATCTGTGCACATTCTAAAACCGCAGCTACTCATTGTTCTCCCTCTCACTTTAAAATCAATTGCTGACAAAACACTTAAGACATAGCATAAGTTGTTAAACAAGCTAGAGGATTTGATCTGGTGTTTTTGTTGGTCTTCAGAAACATTATTTCCTGTTCTTTAGTAGTGTGCTGCAAATGATTGTTGGGGTGAGTGGTGCCAACATAGTTGGGATGATTCTCTTCTTTGTGATGCTTTCGCATGCTACTTCTCATTGTATATAGGATAGAGTACCCCTTGTGCTCTTTTTTTAATAATATTATTTTGCTTATCCAAAAAAACAAAGCTAGAGGATTTGAGACCCAATCTGAAATAGAGTATCCAAACCCTTGTTGCTGCCATGACATAATCTTTACCGATTCCAGAATAGATTGAATACCGACTCCACTGCCATGTCACAAAAATAAAAATAAAATTTTCCTTGTAAATAAACTTTGGGGTAAAAAATAAAAAATTTGAATTCGCGCAATTAATCTAAGGTACTATTCGTAGAATTGACGATGTAAGGTGCTAACACCTTCCCTACTCGTAACCGAATCAATCTCGAAATCTCATATTTAATGACCATTTTTTTTAAATAAAAAGGTTTTCCTGGTTAAATAAATTTTGGTGGCAACCCCTCTTTTTTTCGTGGCTGCCGGACGGGACGGTCTCGATAGCTGACCAATGTGGTCCCTTTTTTGGTTCCGAAATGGTCACTCTTTTTTTTTTTTTCGAAATGGTCCCTTATTCTACAAAAGTTATATCAATTTTGTCCTCTTCGTACCACATTTTAAACGGAAAGGACCACATTGAAACCTAAAATAAAGATAAGGGACCAAAACGAAACAAAAAAATAAAATAAAAGAATGACCAAATTGAAACTTAAAATAAAGATAATGGACCAAAAGTATAATTTCGCCTAATATTTTAATAGTGAGTTTAGAATGATTTTGTTTGGGTGATAAAGTAAAATCCCTTTCGACGTGTAAATATATTGAGTTTTGTGAGTTTCGCACTTAAAATAACTTCTATTCAATAGAAAAGTTAGAAATTCTTGCTTCTTTTAAAATCAATTTTATCTAACCTAGAATCATTTTTTTTTCCAGCAAAAATTTATAAACAAACACCCTCAAATCCTCAAAATCAATTTCACTTCACCTAAAATAAAATTTGAATGGCTCAAAATCTTAGACCAACAAACATGAAATTACCGGAAAATGGAGTTAGAGGAAATTGAAACATGTACATAGAGAACCTTGTTTTACTAATAGTAAATAGAATAGAATAGAATAGAATAGGTAGCTTTAATTTCCTGCTGCCTCTATCAAATTCCACCGCAACAAACTACATGAATGAAACCTAGTTTAGTTTATGTCTTGGGGCGAACCTACCCTTAGAAGCATGGGCTAACATCATTGGCACAATGTCTTATTCCTTTCATTTAGGCTGTGTTTGTTAGAAGAGAAATAGGGAAGAGGGAAAAGGAGAAGAGGGAAAAGGAAGAGAAAACTATGTTTTCTTCTGTTTGGTAACAAAGATAAAAGGGGAAGAGAACAAATAGAGTGGGATCCTCCCGAAAATATTTTCTCCCCAGAATGCGAAGACAATAGTACCGGGAGAGGCATCGGATATCAAATTACTTATATATCCTTTCATACTTTCTTCACGAGAGTGTCTCTCCACCACAAGTTGTCTTCTACCACACCTACAAAAGAACCAGCTTTCTTCCTCACACCATCGTCTGGACCACCATTCACTACTTCTAGCACCACCGAACTCGCCATCACCGTTGTCCTACTCCAAATCGATACTGCTGATAAGATATCTATTTTCATCTTTTAATTTATTGCTTTTTTCTCATATAGCTAATAAAAGATTTGAAGAATGTTGGTTGTCTCAAGCTTGCGATTTTATTTTCTCAGACCTGCTGTGTTTTCGTGAATTTTTTTAGGAAGATTTATTTCTTTGTTTTTTGTTTTCGATAGAAAGGAAGATCTACTGTGACACCCGATTTTTCGCTGTCTACTGTTTTTATATCAGTAAAATAAACAGAAACATTTATAATTTTATTTTTAAACTTAGAAAATGATTTTGGATAAACCAAGATTATATCCATACTCTAATTTACCGTAGAAAGTTACGATTAGATTCTGGCTCTAAAATTCAGACGAAACCCGGTCTGCGTTTTACTAACAGTAAGAATTTTACTGCTCAAATGACCTAATATTGACTCGTGAACGAAATGGTTAGGTTTCATTTTGAATTTCCAACAACTTTGGGAATTTTGAAATTTTTCACTAAAAAGTGAAATAATATATATTATTCGGGCGTTATATTAAATCGGGTGAACAACGGAGCTGAATAGGAGATTTGCGGGACCCGCTAACTGATAAAGGACTTGTCAAATCATGATGACTCACTAGGGGTGAGTCATATAGATGACTCCCCATGGTCATGATTACATTTGGAAGGAAATTACTAATTTACCCTTTATGTTGATTTTAACTACAAGTTTGCCATAGTATGAGATTACCATTTTGCCCTTGAAAATTTGTGTGATGGACCCTTTTCCTTCCCATTTCCCACAGCCCACACACCCTAAGGAGCCCATCTTCTCTTCTATATAAAGCATGTTCATCTTCTCCATCCAAACTTTGACATTTCTTCCATTAAAACTTTAAGTTACCTAGGCTTGATTTGTGAAGGAAGTAGGAGATTGCTTGCTCATTTCTTGATTCCAAGAGGTATACCATACTCATCTCCCTTGATTAGCATCATAGGAAAGTCCAATTAAGATGAAACCAATTGCTACAATCCTATTATCACCTCTATATTCTAGTTCTAGAAGTTTGCATCAAACAAAAATTTCTAACCTATTGAACCTAAAGAGGCCGAACCTAAGTTTTTGTTGCAGGGGGGGATTTTGTTCATTTTCAATACATAATTCAATCTTATAAGTTATATAGGTATTGGATCTATGTTGTTTGAGTTAAATTAGGGTCTCTAAACCATTTTAATGATCAATGCCGAAATTCATTTGTTGAGGGATTGGAAGATTTAATTTCAATCTTTATGTCATGATCATTGATTTAGGGTTTTAAGTGATTATAAGTCACTAATCCAAGAGTTTAGAAATTTTGGAGATTTCCAACCGCAAAAACAGTCCCTAGGCCGAAACCAACAAGTAGAAGTTTAGGTTTGATTAAGTTGTTTGTTTGTTAATTGATTGTTGTGTTTAATGAAGGATAAGCTAAGTTATCGTGTACGCGTGTTACCGGCGTTATTTGGATTTTCGACGAACTGTTTCTCAGAGACACTTTGTTTTCAGGTAAGGGGATTACCTGAGGGGTTTTTCCGACAGTCATGTGTAATTGTATTGGTTGTGTTATTTATTGGGTGTATGTAATATTTAAGTAGTTTGTATTATTTGTTTAGTTATGATTTGCTGTTAATTATTTGCATTATCTGCAGTTAATTATTCACTTTATTTTATGGCATGTCTTTAATTGCTAATTGCTATATTATTGACATGATATAATTATGTGATGTAGATTGGAAAGCCTGACAGTGGTCAAAGCTTAATTAAATAAGAGTTAAAAGCAGTTAAAAGCTTTTTATGAATTAATAAGTTCAATTCAATGGAAATAGTAATATAATATTACTTAGTTATTTATTTGATGAAAAATGGGAAAAAGTGGAAAATAATATTATTTTAATCATTTAACCGCGAAAGAGCGTTTTATGAGTCATAGTGAGGACGTAACTGTGAAAATATTTTAGCACTGCTAATTTTCAGCTAAGGAATTTATAAATATTAGAAAATGATGTTTTAAGCGAAAAAGTTTCGAAAATAATTTTATTACAGTGTTGGAAAAATTAATTTACGACAAAGAGTCCTATTTTAACCTAAATACATTTTTAAAACGGCAAACGGCGGACAATTTCGTCAATATTTATGAAAGTAGTCTTAAAAGGGGTAATATCGAGGAATACTGAGAATTTGTCTCAAATGAGGTTTTCCAGTTCAAATTATTAATTTCTGAACAAAAATGAATTTTAAGGAATTTTGACAAGTTTACAAAACGAATTTCCAACATAAAAGGATTTTCGGTAAACAACGAGTTATTTCCGTCAACTTAGATTTCGTGATTTGCATCGGTCTAGATTTCGTGTTTTGACTTGGATTCAATTATGGTTTGAAAGAGGTATTAAACTTGAAAGTTTAAAATGGTGTTTTGGTTGTGAAGCTTTTAGCTCCGACAATTAAAGATTGAACACATAGAAAACAACGAGAACCAAATGTTTTACATGCATTACGGGGCAGACATGCCTTTGCATAGGACTTGAATACTTGATGGCAAGTATTCATGCAGTTTGCATCACTGTGCCTTGATGGATATATGACCAAGAAAACCATGTGCTATACGCAGTCACCACTTTGCCTTGTTTTGGACTGTGGAATGGTTATTTGAACCTTGCCATATCTGGCATTGATTCTGCCTTATTTGGCACTTGGAACCTGATCAGCTCATTTACATGTTGGTTGGAGCTCTGGAGATTAGGTCTCAAAGTTAGTCAATGATATTGAAGTGTCATGGTTTTTAAAACGGTTACGACTGTCAGGTATGAAACCCTTTGATAAATATTATATTGTTTATCTTTGAATATTCATGTTAAGTGGTAATTGAGAGTCGTACATGTGGTTATCGTTTTTAAAATCCATATATTGGTTCTCACCCTTGCATGTTTTGTTGTTGCTCTTCTATCTGTATGGGTACTGTTATTATCTGAGTTTAGATGGATCTGGCCATACCTTTGGCACACACGGGGTTTCGAAGCCTCCATTTTAAGGATGCAGATAACATAAATGCGTGGGTGATCCACCCGGGAGCCCATGTCTTTCGTTATACCGGGCATATACACACTATAGAGGGCACGCTTGAGATGGGGCCCCAGAGGGAGCATAGGTGTGACACCCTTCTACCCCTTAAGTTATAAGCCATTTAATACAAAAACAATCAAAGGAAAACATGCAATTATCATAGAATAATTAAAACAATTGTCCATGGGTAGAAAAGTCCCACATGAATCGTTACAACGCGGAAAAGAAAAGAGTTTTAAACATAATAAACCAATATAAATATCCGAACCCCGATGTCACCTACAGAGCTGGTATAACCGTTCCGGGATAAACACCCACAGAATTACAACTGAAAACTAACACAACACAACTAGCCCTACTATGAGTGGCGGCTCCTCAGAGTCACTCCTCTCCGGGCTGCTCGTCATCCTCTGCAAGGTGCCAATCAGGCCAAACACAAACAAACATGGGGAGTAAGTTCATGTAATCATATATAGCAAGAGGTAGGAAATAAAGTAACCAGTAAACACATCAGCATTACACCAAACATCAACATCAACATTATGCTATGCAGTGCAATGCAGTCCTACTCCGCTAAACCAACAATGCATGTGGATCCACTAAACCCGGGATGAACGACTTCGGAGTTACATATCCACATTGAGAATCCACTCAACGCCGAAGAATCTACTCCTTGGATAGCCAACGCATCAAACCAACGAATGCCTCATCACGGGGGCGCTAGGAGAATCTACTCCAACCGTGGATGGCCGGATCGCCGTACTCTAGGACGATCTCCCCTATGTTGAACATCCCTAAACAACAACTCCGATGCAATGCGTATGCAACACAACAACAACGGCAACACCACCTCCATAACTTCAACGGAATCAACCGAAGGTAACAGCGGAAACACCTTAGACCCAAACCATGGGGTCAAGGCCTCCTTGGCCGAAACGCACCAAGGCACAGCTCATCAGCTTGCGGCACCCAACAGGGTATCGACTTAACATTTCACCATCTCATCATCTTTAATTATCTTTAGTAACATTTACCAAGTTGTCTAATCAGTTATCATCATAGGGAATTTGGGTTAAAACCCCTTACGTTCTTTAATCCTGTTCTGTCTAGGTGGGTTGAGCACGGTCGTGCTCGTAACCCAGCACGGTCGTGCTTAAGCACGTGAAGGGCGTGCTCCCCTGTAAGTGAAGCACGGTCGTGCTTCTTAATGAGCACGGTCGTGCTCAACAGCACGGTCGTGCTCATCGCGCGACAGTGCTGTTCTGGGTAGGAACAGAGGCTAAAACTTAACCAAATTCCAGGGTTTTTAACCAATTAATCCTAACATCAATTATCAGCATATTTTCAGACCTTAACTCATCATCATAACAGCAATCTATTCAATCATGGCATCAACCCAACAACATCATGTTCATATCAAAGCAACCAACATGAACATTAATAACATATTATGAACATGAACAGTATACCAATAACATACCAAAACAGCCAAGAGCATACCATCATTAAACAACCAATTCAGCATGTTATTCATACATACATATATAAACACATTGGGGTTAGGGAACCCCTTTACTTTACACTAACCCCAAGCCTATGAATACACTACCCTTCTCCCCATACCTGGATTTAAGGTAGCTCTTTCGGTGTCCTAAACAATGATCTGGTTCCTCCCTTTACAGCGACTCACACCGAACGAACCTTGGATCAACAGAAAACCAAAGGTTAGTTCCCTATTCACAATAACGGAAAAGGAACCCAAGATAGGGAAAGGAACTTTACCTAGACCACTATCACCGATGCACTAACAGTCTCCCAAAGCCTCTAAACTGTCCAGGACGGAAGAAAACAGAAAAGGCTCTTCCTGGTCGCACTGTGGCTGCTGAATTTCACCAAAAGTGGGGTTACACGTTAAACCCTCGAGTTCTGTTTCGTTAATATAAATCTCAGACTTGAGCACGGTCGTGCTAACCATTAGCAAGGTCGTGCTCGATTTAACGTTACGAGACGCGGTCCATGCATTGAGCACGGGCGTGCTCACTGTTGAGCACGGTCGTGGTCAACTTAAAATCAGAAACACGCTTCTGACTTCAAGCACGGGCTTGCTGGCTGATGAGCACGGGTGTGCTCATGTACCAGAAAGGGACTTTTAGCCAAAAATCCCACTATGCCCTCGACCGATAAATCCAACTTAATAAAACCAGCTTAATTAAAATATTCTGAAAAACAGGGTGTTACAATAGGTCTATGGAGACGGTTGAGGTATCTCTACCTCCTTTGTGGCTACTTGCATAGCATCTGGTCGATCATGGACAGCTGGAGGCTCAGCCCTTAGCTGAGCCAGCACTTGAGCCAGTCCCAGAGGAGATTGTGGGGGACCCGAAGGAGATGGTTATTGACCCTGAGGAGGATCCAGAGGAGTACGTGGAGGATGTACCTGAGTACATACCTTTGGATGATGATGACGATTCACCTGATGAGGGTGTTGCTGTGTCTTCATCTGACTCATCGGTGGGGAGTGGGATTGACCCTGGTCTTCCCAATGGGTACCATTAGTCTATGACCAGCTGTAGGTAGTCTCATTTTTGGGGTAGTGATTCTGTCAGTCTTTCTGGCTACTGAGAGCCATGATTTTTGTATATGGGCCTAGACGTTTCACTAGGTGTCCTTATGTGTTTATTTCCTTTCTTAGTTTGGAGAATGGCATGTTCTGATAAAGGCCCTATATAGTTTATACCTTGTGCAAAATGATGATGCATATATATATATATATATATATATATATATATATATATATATATATATATATATATATATATATATATATATATATATATATATATGGTGTGTTACTTATGTTGTTAGATGTTGTCAAGTTAACAAGAAAAAGAAAAAGAAAATTATCACCATTTTTAGTATTAAGTGAAGTATTAGAAAACGTTATTTTCCGAAAGTAACCAGCATAATTGAATTTTATTTTCCGCAACATGTTACTATGTGACGACCCAAGGTAGGGTGTCGCATTTGTGGTATCAGAGCTGGTCGAGTCTTTCGGGAATGTCTGGGGAATAGGTCTGTTTTGTTGATGTTGTGTGTTCTCTGATTAAGATTTGTTTGAAATTACTTCTTAGAAGTAATGTGTGTTAATGGGTAACTAAGCGTTTCATTTTCTGGTGGTGGTCTAACTGATGTGTTTTTGCAGGTCAGTTATGGAACTCGAACCAGAAGGTGGACGTGGACGTGGACGTGGACGTGGACGTGGACGTGGACGTAGACGTGGACGCGGTCGCGGTCGCGGCAGGGGTCGTGTGGGTGGCCCCTTTGGTGGCCGTGGTGATGTGAATGAGGACTATGATGGTGGAGTAGATTATATTGCTCAAGCAATGGATAGCATTGCGGCTGCTATTGCCATGCAGACAGCTGCTATGGCTGCTCAGACTCAGCAAGCGGCGGAAGGTAGAGGTCTGACTACATTCCGACGTCAGAATCCTTCACAATTTCACGGGGATGCTGAACCTGAGAAAGCGAATTTATGGATCCAAGAGTTAGAGAAGATCTTTGAACTCATTCTTACCCCAGAAGGAGTTAAGGTTTCTTATGCGGTGTTCTTACTAGTAGGCGAGGCAGAGTATTGGTGGAAAGGTGCTCGACAACTGATGGAAGCTGATCATCAGGAAATTACTTGGGATGTGTTTAAGACTGCATTTCTGAACAAGTATTTTCTGGAGAGCGTTCGTATTGAGAAAGAATAAGAATTTCTGCGGTTGTACCAGCGGGATCTGACTGTGGGGGCATACGCGACGAAGTTTGAATCGCTTGCCAAGTATTTCCGTTTCTTCCAAGCACAACCAAATGAGAGCTGGAAATGTGCAAGGTTTGAAGCTGGTCTAAGGTTCGACATTAAAGAATCTGTGTGACCACTGCAATTCAGGAACTTTCAAGCTCTAGTCGAGATGAGCAGGAAGATAGAGCAGATGCGAAAGGGAAGAGATAATAGATAGAATGCTGGAGGACCTTCTCAATCCAAGAACCAGTATCAGAAGGGGAAACAGGATCAGAGGAAGCCTTATTCCCGACCAGGGAATAACCAAAATCAAAATCAGCAACAAAATCACTCGAATGTGACTGCAACTTGCAGTGGAGGCCAAAGGAATCAAAATCAAGGCCAAGTTAGGAGATGCTTTAAGTGTGGGGATCGGAATCATATGGCGGACAAGTGTCCAAATGTGGGGATCAAATGCTTCCATTGTAATCGTTGGGGGCATTTTGCTAGAGACTGCACTGCACCTAAGTGTGATTTTGCTGTCAACAACAATAGGGTCAATAGACCAACGACAAAGGGGAGAGTTTATAGTATGAGCGGTGCTGAAGCATCGGACTCCGAGGATCTCGTACAAGGCGATTGCGACATTGAAGGTAATCTTTTAACTGTACTTTACGATTCGGGTGCGACGCATTCGTTTATTTCGATGGATTGTGTGAAACTGTTAAAATTGCCTGTTTCTTCATTATCATATGATCTTATTGTTTCAACTCCAACTGCTAAGCCAGTTACTGTCAATACTGTATGCTTGAACTGTCCTATTATTATTCAGGATAGACATTTTCTTGTTGATCTGATCTGTTTGCCTTTTATACAGTTAGATGTAATTTTAGGCATGGATTGGTTATTTTCTAACCATATTCTTATAGACTGTGCCCATAAAACCTTAATTTTCCCTTAGGATGAGATTTCTGGATTTTTATCTGCTAATCAAGTAAAAGCTTCTTTGGAAAAGGGAGCTCAAGGATACATGTTACTGTTTTCCTTAGACATTAAGAAAGAGTTAGACTTATAGTATGTACCTGTCGTCAATGAGTTTCTTGAAGTTTTTCCTGAAGATGTACCTGGACTACCGTCTGTTTGGGATATAGAGTTCGCGATTGATCTGGTACCGGGCACTGGACCGATATCCATGGCACTATATCGTATGTCGCCATCAGAGCTAGAGGACTTGAAGGAGCAATTGGTGGAACTGATGAGGAAAGAGTTCATTAGACCCAGTGTGTCTTCGTGGGGAGCTCCAGTTTTATTGGTAAGGAAGAAAGACGGGACTTCTCGTTTATGTGTGGATTTCCGTCATCTGAACAAAGTGACGATGAAGAACAAATATCCGCTTCCAAGGATAGATGACTTAATGGATCAATTATGTGGAGCGGCGGTCTTCTCAAAGATAGACTTGCGATCTGGTTATCATCAGATTCGTGTGAAGGAAGAGGATATCCTGAAGACAGCGTTTCGAACACGCTATGGGCATTATGAGTATCTTGTGATGCATTTCGGAGTGACGAATGCTCCTGCTATATTCATGGATTACGTGAATAGGATTTTTCGTCCTTATCTAGATCAGTTTGTCGTTGTCTTTATAGACGACATTATAATTTATTCTCCTAGCGAAGAAAAACATGCTGAACATCTCAGTATGGTCCTTCAAATTTTAAAGGAGAAGCAGTTATACGCAAAACCTGAAAAATGTGAATTTTGGCTAAACCAAGTTCAATTTTTAGGTCACGTTATAACAAATGAAGGCATCGCGGTGGATCCGTCAAAAGTTGAAGCTGTTTTACAATGGGAAAGACCAACGACGGTAACAGAAATCCGTAGTTTCGTGGGTTTAGCTGGATACTATAGGAGATTCATAGAAGGATTTTCCAAAATAGTAGGACCTCTTACCCAATTAACTCGGAAGGACCA
Organism: Echinosophora koreensis; assembly: GCA_035048595.1. Lineage (NCBI taxonomy): Eukaryota > Viridiplantae > Streptophyta > Magnoliopsida > Fabales > Fabaceae > Echinosophora > Echinosophora koreensis. Next base: position 6,724,025 of record JAPCYP010000020.1, read on the forward strand.
AGCGTTCATATGGACCTAAGCGTGTGAAGAAAGTTTTCAGGAATTAAAGAGAAGGTTGACTACGTCACCAGTGTTAGTATTACCTAATCCTAAGGAGCCTTTCGAGGTATACTGTGATGCTTCACATCAAGGGTTGGGGTGTGTACTAATGCAAAACCGGAAAGTCGTAGCTTATGCTTCAAGGCAATTGAAGATTCACGAGAGGAATTACTCTACGCATGACTTGGAGTTAGCAGCAGTGGTTTTTGCGTAGAAGATCTGGAGACATTATTTGTATGGATCGACGTTTAATGTTTCAATGATCATAAAAGTTTGAAATACCTTTTCGATCAAAAGGAGCTCAACATACGGCAAAGACGCTAGTTGGAATTTTTGAAGGATTATGATTTTCAACTGCAGTATCATCCTGGGAAAGCAAATGTGGTAGCGGATGCCTTAAGTAGAAAGTCTATGCATGCATCTACAATGATGGTTAAGGAACAAGAATTGTTAGAACAATTCAGAGATATGAGGTTAATAGTCAAAACATCGCCAGGGAAGCTTTGTTTAGGTATGATTTCTGTTTCCAATAAATTGATGGAACAAATACGGAACAAGAAAGTGATCAATATCTACAAGGAGAAAGGGAATTAGTACGAAAAGGAGCGGTATCAGAATTTAAAGAAGGAACAGATGGGATTCTAAGGTTCGACGAAAGAATATGTGTACCTGACGATACTAACTTAGAAAGTTAATTTTGGAGGAAGCTCACAAGAGTAAATTGAGTTTACATCCGGGAGCTACCAAGATGTATCAAGATCTTAAGCAGTTATATTGGTGGTATGGAATGAAGAAAGACGTAATGGACTATGTAGATTCGTGTCTAGTCTGTCAAAAGGCTAAAATTGAACATCAAAGGCCAGGAGGAATGCTACAATCTCTAGACATTCCAAAATGGAAATGGGATGGCATTGCGATGGATTTCGTAACAAGTTTGCCAAGGACTCGAAAGGGGTATGATGCCATATGGGTAATAATTGATCGACTGACCAAGTCGGCTCACTTTTTGCCCATCAATATAAAGTATCCAATGGAGAGATTGAGTCAGTTATACATAGGAGAAATTGTCAGATTACATGGTGTACCTTCGAGTATTATTTCGGATTGTAATCCGAGGTTTACGTCAAGATTTTGGCAAAGTTTACAAGAGTCGCTGGGAACGAAACTCAGACTGAGTTCGGCTTATCATCCACAAATAGATGACAATAGGAGAGGACAATCCAGTCACTGGAGGACTTGTTAAGAGCGTGCGTGTTGGAACATACTGGAAGTTGGGATGAATTTCTATCGTTGATAGAATTTACTTACAACAACAGTTTCCACTCAAGCATAGGAATGGCACCCTATGAAGCTTTATATGGTCGATGATGCAGAACACCTTTATGTTGGTACCAAGATGGTGGAAGTCTACTGTTAGGACTAGATATCGTGCAACAGACAACAGAAAAGGTAAAGATGATTCAGGAGAAAATGCAGACAACTCAAAGTAGACAGAAAAGTTATGCAGACAAAAGGCGACGACCTCTTGAGTTTGAGGAAGGCGATCATGTGTTTTTGAGAGTCACGCCAACGACTGGGGTTGGCAAGGTAATTAAATCCAGAAAAATCACGCCTAAATTCATTGGACCTTACCAAATTCTTTGTCGGCTAGGTCCAGTAGCTTACAAAATTGCTTTACCACCATTTCTTTCCAATCTTCATGATGTTTTTCATGTTTCACAACTGAGGAAATATATTCCTGATCCATCTCATGTAATCGAACCCGATGTAGTACAATTAAAAGAGAACTTGTCTTATGAGACTACGCCTGTACAAATCGCGGACAAGATGATTAAGCAGCTCAGGGGTAAACAAATTTCCTTAGTCAAGGTTATTTGGGATAATACCACTGGAGAAGCAACTTGGGAGGTAGAAGACAAGATGAGATTACAATACCCTGAACTTTTTACAGGTACGTAATTTCAAAGACGAAATTCTTTTTAGTGGGGTAGTATTGTAACACCCGGTTTTTCGCTGTTTACAGTTTTTATATCAGTAAAATAAACAGAAACGTTTATAATTTTAATTTTAAACTTATAAAATGATTTTGGATAAACCAAGATCATATGCATACTCTACTTTACCGTAGAAAGTTACGATTAAATTTTGGGTCGAAAATTCAAACGAAACCCGATCTGCGTTTTACTGACAATAAGAATTTTATTGCTCAAATGACCTAATATTGACTCGTGAACGAAATGGATAGGTTTTATTTTGAATTTCCAACAACTTTGGGAATTTTGAAATTTTTCACTAAAAAGTAAAATAATATATATTATTCGGGCGTAATATTAAATCGGGTGAACAACGGAGCTGAATACGAGATTTGCGGGACCCGCTAACGGATAAAGGACTTGTCAAATCATGATGAATCACTAGGGGTGAGTCATATAGATGACTCCGCATGGTCATGATTACATTTGGAAAGAAATTACTAATTTACCCTTTATGTTGATTTTAACTACAAGTTTGCCATAGTGTGAGATTACTATTTTGCCCTTGAAAATTTGTGTGATGGACCCTTTTCCTTCCCATTTCCCATGGCCCACACACCCTAAGAGCCCATCTTCTCTTCTATATAAAGCATGTTCATCTTCTCCATCCAAAGTTTGCCATTTCTTCCATTAAAACTCTTACCTAGGCTTGATTTGTGAAGGAAGTAGGAGATTGCTTGCTCATTTCTTGATTCCAAGAGGAATACCATACTCATCTTCCTTGATTAGAATCATGTTATTCAATTACTTTTATGTTTTGAAGTCTTTTTCCATATGATGCCTATTAGGGTTTCGAGATTCAAAAATTCATAGTAAATCATAGGAAAGTCCAAATAAGATGAAACCAATTGCTATATTCCTTTTATCACCTCTATATTCTAGATCTAGAAGCTTGCATCAAACAAAATTTCTAACCTATTGAACCTAAAGAGGCCGAACCTAGGTTTTTGTTTTTGTTTTTTTTTTGGGGGGCGGGGGGGGGGGGGGGGGGGGGGGGGGGGGGGAGATTTTGTTCATTTTCTTTGCATGATTCAATCTTATAAGTTATATAGGTATTGGATCTATGTTGTTTGACTTAAATTAGGGTCTCTAAACAATTTTAATGATCAAGGCCGAAATTCATTTGTTGAGGGATTGGAAGATTTAATTTCAATCTTTATGTCATGATCATTGATTTAGGGTTTTAAGTGATTATAAGTGACTAATCCAAGAGTTTAGAAATTTTGGAGATTTCCAACCCCAAAAACAGCCCTAGTCCGAAACCAACAAGTAGGATTTTAGGTTTGATTAAGTTGTTTGTTTGTTAATTGATTGTTGTGTTTAATGAAAGATAAGCTAAGTTATCGTGTACGCGCGTTACCGGCATTATTTGGATTTCCGACTAACTGTTTCACGGAGACACTTTGTTTTCAGGTAAGGGGATTACCTGAGGGGTTTTTCCGATAGCCATGTGTAATTGTATTGGTTGTGTTATTTATTGGGTGTATGTAATATTTAAGTAGTTAGTATTATTTGTTTAGTTATGATTTGCTGTTAATTATTTGCATTATCTGCATTTAATTATTCGCTTTATTTTATGGCATGTCCTTAATTGCTAATTGCTATATTATTGACATGATATTATTATGTGATGTTGATTGGAACGCCTGACAGTGGTCAGAGCTTAATTAAATAAGAGTTAAAAGCAGTTAAAAGCTTTTTATGAATTAATAAGTTTAATTCAATGGAAATAGTAATATAATATTACTTAGTTATTTACTTATTTGATGAAAAATGGGAAAAAGTGGAATATAATATTATTTTAATCATTTAATAGCGAAAGAGCGTTTTATGAGTCATAGTGAGGACGTAACCGTGAAAATATTTTAGCACTGCTAATTTTCACCTAAGGAATTTATAAATATTAGAAAATGATGTTTTAATCGAAAAAGTTTCGAAAATAATTTTATTACAGTGTTGGATAAATTAATTTACGACAAAGAGTCATATTTTAACCTAAATGTGTTTTTAAAGCGGTAAACGACGGACAATTCCGTCAATATTTATGAAAGTAGTCTTAAAAGGGGTAATATCGAGGAATACTGAGAATTTGTCTCAAATGAGGTTTTCCAGTTCAAATTATTAATTTCTGAAGAAAAATGAATTTTGAGGAATTTTGACAACTTTACAAAACGAATTTCCAACGTAAAAGGATTTTCGATAAACAACGAGTTATTTCCGTCAACTTAGATAAGTTGAGGAAACTTTGGTTTTGTTTTGTATTTCACAGAACGAAAATGGTTTGAACAAACCTAGCAACCGATACGTCGGGTCTAGAGTTCTAAGATATGGGCCCGGGGTCCGAAAGGTGAAGTTATGGACTAATGTCCTATAAATGGTGTTTTGGGTTTTGTGCACTAAAATCTACGTATCTACGACTGGTGCATCGGTCTAGATTTCGTGATTTGCACACTTTTGACTTGGAGTCAATTATGGTTTGAAAGAGGTATTAAACTTGAAAGTTTAAAATGGTGTTTTAGTCGTGAAGCTTTTAGCTCCGACAATTAAAGATTGAACACAAAGAAAACAACGAGAACCAAACGTTTTACATGCATTACGGGGCAGACGTGCCTTTGCATAGGACTTGAATACTTGATGGCAAGTATTCATGCAGTTTGCATCACTGTGCCTTGATGGATATATGACCAAGAAAACCATGTGCTATACATAGTCACCACTTTGCCTTGTTTTGGACTGTGGAATGGTTATTTGAACCTTGCTATATCTGGCATTGATTCTGCCTTATTTGGTACTTGGAGCCTGATCAGCTCATTTACATGTTGGTTGGAGCTCCGGAGATTAGGTCTCAAAGTTAGTCGATGATATTGAATTGTCATGGTTTTTAAAATGGTTACGACTGTCGAGTATGAAACCCTTTGATAAATATTATATTGTTTATCTTTGAATATTCATGTTAAGTGGTAATTGAGAGTCGTACATGTGGTTATCGTTTTTAAAATCCATATATTGGTTCTCACCCTTGCATGTTTTGTTGTTGCTTTTCTATCTGTATGGGTATTGTTATTATCTGAGTTTAGATGGATCCGGCCATACCTTTGGCACACACGGGGTTTCGAAGCCTCCATTTTGAGGATGCAGATAACATAAATGCGTGGGTGATCCACCCGGGAGCCCATGTCTTTCGTTATACTGGGCATATACACACTATAGAGGGCACGCTTGAGACGGGGCCCCAGAGGGAGCATAGGTCTATGGAGACGGTTGAGGTATCTCTACCTCCTTTGTGGCTACTTGCACAGCATCTGGTCGAACATGGACAGATGGAGGCTCAGCCCTTAGCTGAGGCAGCACCTGAGCCAGTCCCAGAGGAGATTGTGGCGGACCCGGAGGAGATGGTTATTGACCCTTAGGAGGATCCAGAGGAGTACGTGGAGGATGTACCTGAGTACATACCTTTGGATGATGATGACGATTCACTTGATGAGGGTGTTGCTGTGTCTTTATCTGACTCATCGGCGGGGAGTGGGATTGACCCTGGTCTTCCCAATGGGTACCATTAGTCATTAAGTGAAGTATTAGAAAACGTTATTTTCCGAAAGTAACCAGCATAATTGAATTTTATTTTCCGCAACATGTTACTATGTGACGACCTAAGGTAGGGTGTCGCATCTACTCCAGATCTACTGTTATTAGTATATAAAATATTAGAAATTTGTTTTATTTTTGTTAATATGTTTTCATTATTTATGTAGCAAAAAAATATATGTTTTCATTATTTTTTAATAAATATGTCATGGTTTACTTTCTTTATTATTTTCAAACGGGAAATAATGTACCATTACTTTCCCAAAAGTAAAAAACGTTGTACTTTTTTTTTAAATACTAAAAAAAAATATCAACGAAAAAAATAGAAAAACAATATAAAAAAATATGGGAAATATAAGTAAAAATAGTATATAAAATATAATAATTATAAGCCCTAAACTATACACTTTCCCCAAAAACTAACAATACAGTTTCACATTTCACGATCTTTTCTTTGGGGCTCCTGTTATTATATCATCAATTTTTAACACCTTTAACACTACTATATGGTATCAAATCTAGCAAGACCAGAACATTCTATGCTGACATAGTGACACGACAGATACAAACAATCCTTATCCAGTGACCTACCACACCTACCCATCCTCACTTGAGATCACACTCCTTCTCCCCTTTATATATATATTGCTGCCTTCACAACTTTCACATATAACTAACAGGGTTTCACTAAATACTGTAAGGATCTCCGCCGCCACCGAGTTGGGTTTCCTTTCGCTGATCTGTCACTGATTTACAAAATATATGTTCAGAAACATACTTGTAGGGTGAAGAGGATGCTAGGGAGGAGTGAATATGATGCTAGCTGCTCAATTCCATACAGAGCGGTACTATATATATTTTTTAGGGTAAAGGTCCATTTTTGTCCCCGACAAAAAGTGTGTGGGCCATTTTAGACCCTGACAAAAAAAAACTACTCCGTTAGTCCCTGACAATTACTAACTGGGACAAGTTAGTCCCTGACAATTACTATGGGACATTATAGTCCCTAACAATATTTAAAGCGAGACTGATTAGTCCCTGACAATTAGTATTGTGGGACAATTTAGTAACGGATGCTGACTAACGGAGTGAACGTAGGGACTATCTTGTCCTAGTTGGTAATTGTCAGGGACTAACGGAGTAGTTTTTTTTGTCATGGACTAAAATGGCCGACACACTTTTTGTCAGGGACCAAAATGGACCTTTACCCTATTTTTTATTTCCATGTCATATCTTGCTTTCCTCACCGATTATGTTTTTTTTTTTTTTTTTACATCTTTTCTGCTGTTTAAAATTATTGTATTGTCTTGTCATTACTAGATTCATGATCGAGGCCGTGGGTCCATGTTCAAGGATCATTTTTTAAGGTCTGGTTATATGGAAATCATTGATGATGTCTTATATTTTTTTGGCCTTCTCTGTTATGCTTTGCACTATATTGTTCCAATTGAGGGTCAGAATGACTATTCAATGACTATGCACTACATCAGATTCGGATTTAATAGTGCACATTTAATAGCGGCTTTGGCAGGAGATGCTCTAAATAATGTGTGTGACTATTTAATAGCGCTGACCAGTAGAAACGTTAGATTATAAACCTTTAATAATGGTGCAATGAGGAAATATTATCTTAACGCTATAACCTATTTTGAAAGAAAAAAATGATGTTTACGCCATACATCATTAACATCAAGTAACCGGGACGCGCTATCATAACATAAAAATTTAATAGTGTCTGTTGCATAAAAATTTAATAGTTTCAACAATAATAGCGCTTTAAATGAAAAACACTATTTTTACTTCGAATTAAAACTAAAGTTTTCTAGGTGACCAACTCTCTGCCCCTTAGTCATTTGCATTGGCACAGTTCATGGAACTGATGAAATTTCAATAAACTCTCTACACAGAAAACTCGATATTCAATCTTCAATGCATAGAAAAAAGTAATCAATTCCGCCTTATTAGCTATTGAACAAAGGCTCCTCAACCTAAGCCAATTTCTCCTATAAATAACCTTCCTCTGTGTTTTTAACCCACACTACAAATTTTATAAAATCCCCTCATTATTCTTCTTTGTGTTCTGATTCTTCCAGAAGAGGGCCACAAGAAGCCTCATCCTAAATGTCATGACATATGACAAAAAGATATGTGAATGTCATCGTCTCCGAAAAATGACTCATGAAATGAGATGTCTGGGGGACCAAGTAGTGCTCTAACCGTATATGAGGATTACCAAGGAGTCATTGGCGACCCAGAACAGAACGTCGGCCATATGTGGGATATCCATAAAGTGCCCTCACGAATGATAGAAGAGGGCGGTGGTGATGTATTGCTTATTTTTTAAAAAAATAAAAAAAAATAAAAAGGACAGGGTGGCCACATACAGTGCGTGTATCACCGTCGAACACCTGCGACGCACGGCTCAATAATTTATTTTTGGCATTATATAAATATAAGACTTGATTATAATTTTGGTCCTTATAATTTTTACAAATGGATGATTTTGGTCTCTATAGTTTCAATTGCTTAAATTAAGTCTCTATAATTTCACAAATGGATATGATATTAGTGCTGGTAGTTTCACGAATGTGCTCTGTACGTACATTATCTTTTAGCTTTTTTGGCTTTTAAATTTAGTTTTAGCGGTTTTTTGAACTAATTAAATAAAACAAATACTACCCTAATGTCAGTTCACAAAGGAGGCAAGTCAATAGCTCTCATTAAATATTGAATAGTAGGTTGACCGCAAGATCAGATTTGTTCGAATTTGAAATTAGATGGAGTTGATTTGAGCAACTAAAACTATATGAACTAAAATCACCAATTTGTCAAACTACAAGGACCAAAACTGTAACTAAGCCTAAATATAAATGTGAATTATAAGATAAAATAATAAAATATAAATAAATATAATTTTAAGTTGTAAAAAATTATATTTATGACATTACATTAATTAAAATGAAATATAAATCAATGATAGCTTTAATATTATTACTTAAGATTAAAGTAGTTTATAATATTATATTATAAAAAAATAAAAATTATAATCATATATTAATAGAGTTGAATAACATTAGTTAGTAAGATTTTATTCAAAAATTTTAGAAGTGCTCCAACCTCTTTAAAACTATTAAGATATAAATATATTCAAAAATTAGTAAAAAAATAAAATTAAGTACCTTTAAAATAATTTAATTTATATTAATTCAGTTAATGAATTCATTTATATTAACTATATTATTTGTAAAAGTTAACTAATTAGAAAACACTATTTAAAATATTAATAAAAAACTATTTAAAATACTATACATAAAAGTAATTAAAAAAGATAGAAAAGTAATAAAACAATATTTTTTTTAAAATATTTACTGTAACACCTGTGACACCCAACTACCCCGCATGTTATAAAGCATAGAAGATAAAGATAAAACATAAAACATACGTCCTTTAATAAAAAAGGTTCACGGGGGGCCTCGATCATCAAACCATCGGGTGACCTACCGTGGATGGCCAGATCACCGTACTCTCGGGCGATCTCCCCTATGTCGAACCTCCCCCATCAACCAACAACTCCAATGCTCTATGCAAATGGCATAACAACAAACAATCTCAACCACCTCCTTGCTCGGGCCATGAAGCTCCCAAGACTTCAACATCAACATCAACGTAACCTTAGACCCAAACCGTGGGGTCAAGGCTCCCTTGGCCAATAGGCACCAAGGTTCAACTCATCAACACCTTGACCAATAAGCATCGAGGTCACTTTGGCCAATAAGCACCAAAGCTATCAACGTGCGATAATCCAACGGATACCGACTTAACCATCTCATCATCTTTAATTATCTATGATAATCATTAACCAAGTTGTTTAATCTTTATCATTGATTAGCTATATCAACTTATCATCATTGGGGAAGGTTGGGGTTAGGAACCCCTTTAAGTCCTTTAATTCCATCTCTGACTGTTAGGGGAGCACGGGCGTGCTGATCCCCTGCACGACCGTGCTGGTCACATAAGTGAAGCACGGGCGTGCTTCCTATTAGGCACGGTCGTGCTCAGCAGCATGGTCGTGCTCGTCTGCTGCATGGCCGTGCTTAATGCGCGGCCATTTTTCAGAATTCAACCTGGGAACACGGGCGTGCACCCTGTTCAGGACGGTCGTGCTCAATGCATGACAGCACTGTTCTGGGCAGAGTTAAAACACAGTTCTTAGCCAATTATTTCAATGATTAAGTCCATTAATCCTAATCCATCTTAGAAACATATTTTCCAGATCCCACATCATCATCAACTCAATCATAACATCGTCACAGTCATGGCATCAACCATTCAACCAACATAATCAACAACATCAGGAATCAACTAATATTCAACAGTTATATCTCAACAATCATCCAACATAATCATGCCAATAACCAACAACACAACATCATGTTCATATTAACAATAACAACATAACCATCAAGAACATATTATGAACACACTAGTGGAAAATATGTATTTTGCATCGCGGGTTCTACATTGGTTGGATTATAACCGTTGTAGAAAGTAGTGCGGTGGCATTTTTGTAATAAAATGATATCTGGCAATAACTTTCTACATCGGTTGTCTAAGGAACCGTTGTAAAAAATTACACGGTGGCATTTTTGTAATAAAATGGGATCTTGGTCATGACTTTCTACAACGGTTAGTTTTGCAACCGTTGTAGAAAATGGCACGGTGGCAATTCTGTAATAAATTGGAGTCTGGGTCATACCTTTTTACAACGGTTACATGTTAAACCGATGTAGAAACACTTATTTCAAATTCCTACTGCATGCCCTACTCTTTTTTTCATTTCACTCATTCCTACTTGTTTCAGAGCTCTGTTTTGCTTCTCCACCTTTCGTTCGTCATTCGCGCGTTGTCTCCGCTCCCTTCTCCGGCGTTCGTGCTCGCTGTCTCCTCCGTTCGTGGTCGTTGTCTCCGCCGTTGTCTGCCGTGCTTTCTCAGCCGTTCGTGCGCGCTGTCTCCATCATTGGTGCTGCCGTCGTTCCTTTTGTTGCCCTAACCCGAGCCGTTTTCGTTCGCAAGCAGCGATTCCTTCGGTGAGTAACCCATTAAGCTTGCTCTTATGCTTCTGCTTTACACCATTCTTTGTATTTCCTTGTCAACATTGCTCATATATAATGTGCTCACGGAAACCACCAAAAGAGAGCTCTGTTTTAGGAACATGTTCCACATTTCATTAACAAACTTTGATGCTGGTTACTTTAATAGTGGTTCTGTTTTAGGAAAGGAAAGAAAAATTGTAGACATTGGTTCTGTTACTTTGATGCTGGTTACTTTAATAGTGGTTCTGTTTCAAGATTATGTCCAATGAACTTTGTTGCCTTCATATACAAATAGACCAAGTGAACTTGTGGATGGCTGGGATGTTTGGAATCTTCGCAGAGTCTTGAAATCTGCCCTATGGATTTGCATTAATTTCTCCTTAGTAAGTAGAGGTTTTGGCATTTCTAAAGATGTGAAAATTCTATTGTGGTGTCTTGTGGTATTTTGTGCATGTTGTTCTATTGTGTGTTGGTTGGAAAAGGAATAGTAGAATACTCAATGACTCATTTTCTATCCTAGACTTCGTTTGGGATATGGTTGCTCTCTTGGCATCCCTTTGGTGCTCTTCCCATAGTTTTTTTAGTGGTGTTTCTTTATTAGATGTGCAGAGGGATTGATGTACTTTTTTGCATGCCGCTGCCACATAGGTTTTAGCTGTTTCTTTTTGTGTTGTTTTGTAAGGATGCCTTGCCAGTAGTGTGCAGATTCCTTTCCTAGTTTCCAACTCCATCGTACTATATATCTTATATTTTGTTTTGTCCATTCTCTCTTAATTCTTTTACCATTAACCATTATTAGGGATGTCTCGATGTACTTATAGAATTGCATAATGCTAGTCACACAGTATCATATATATGTGACAAAAGTACCACGACCTTTGAATAAATCTTACTTGATATGTGTAGATGCTTGCAAAACCAAAATTTAACACTTAAAACTGCTTTTTTTTTTTTATGTCCCTCCAAATCGTCAACACTATATTAATGAAGCCACCAAACAAGCTAAATGTCATTTAGTATGACTTTGATGTATAGATAAATATAATTGTTGTAGTATAGTGTTCTTGATCATTTACCTTCTCAACAAGGCTTTACACAATACATATGCTAATTAGTCCCTTTTAGATGTCACCTTTGGCCTCTTCATCACTTCCAAATATGCCTCCTCTTCTTCTTCCACCTCCCTTTTTCTTCATCATCAAGACCTTTCTCTTCCTCTCACTCTTCATCCCAACATATTTTGCCATTGATGGTGCTGATAGAAGGTACTACACAGCTTGTGCACCTTTTAGCTATGGAAATTTCAGTGATATTACCTATCCAAAGTTCAAGCTTGATTGCCAGCATAACAATCTGACTATAGACATAATGTCCCAAAAGTTCCACATCATTGATATCAATCAAACCACTCAAATTTTGAAGATTGCATGGTTGGATAATTTGTGGGTTGACCCTTTTTGTCCCAAATTGCATCTATAGGATTTCCTTAGTTAAAATGTGTTTAGATTTTTTCCTTTGCTAGCATTTTAACAAATGTCACTTGTGTCTAACTATATCTACAGAACGTGGATATGGATCGTAGCTGGATGAATAGTATACGTACAAGTGATGAGTATTTGAAGGGAGTGGAAGAGTTTCTAGAATTTGCTCAAAGAAATCTCCCTGATAGTAGTAATGGAAGGTTTTCTTGTCCTTGTGTCAAATGTTTCAATAAGATGAAGTGTGGAATTGAGCAAATACGAGAGCATCTTATTTGTCAAGGGATTTGCAAGACTTATACAAGATGGATATGGCATGGTGATGAATTGTCAAACATACCAAGTGTGTCGACCCAAAGAGAGGAAGATGATGTAGATATGGAGGACGATCGACTAGAGGACATGATCCGTGATATTGGACAAGAGTCTTTTCAGCGAGCACATGTGTATGAAACATTATGCAGTGATGCGGATAAGCCTTTGTATCCGGGGTGTACGAATTTTACACGGTTGTCAGCGGTGTTAAATTGGTCGGTGTGAAGGCCAGAAATGGGTGGAGTGATAAAAGCTTCACCGAATTGCTTGTTTTGTTGAAAGACATGCTTCCAGAAGGCAACACATTGTCGAACCGTAACTATGAGGCGAAGAAGGTACTGTGTCCGATGGGTATGGAGTATAAGAAGATACACGCATGCCCCAATGATTGCATATTGTACAGGGGTGAGTATGAAGGGATGCACGACTGCCCCAAGTGTGGTGTATCACGGTACAAAGTGAAGGATGGTGATTTTGGTTTTGATGATGAAGATGTGCTCACAAAGGGTCCTCCTGCGAAGGTGTTGTGGTATCTTCCAATAATTCCAAGGTTCAAGCGATTGTTTGCTAATGTAAATGATGCAAAGAACATTAGATGGCATGCGGATGGGAGGAAAAGTGATGGAAAGCTTCGCCATCCGGCTGATTCCGAGCAATGGAAAAGAATTGATAGTTTGTTTCCTGATTTTGCCAATGAGCCAAGAAACCTTAGGCTTGGACTTGCTACAGATGGAATGAATCCGTACGGTACCTTAAGTAGTATTCATAGTTCATGGCCCGTTCTTTTGGTAATTTACAACATCCCTCCTTGGTTGTGCATGAAACGGAAATACATTATGTTATCTATGATGATTTCGGGCCCAAAACAGCCAGGAAATGACTCAGATATTTATTTAAGTCCTTTGATTGAAGACTTGAGAATGTTGTGGGGTGAAGGCGTTGATGTGTTTGATAGCCATTACAAGGAGACTTTCAAGATGCGTGCCATGTTGTTTTGCACCATCAATGACTTTCCAGCATACGGTAACTTGTCCGGGTATAGTATTAAGGGGCATAAAGCATGCCCTATATGTGAAGAAGGCACATGCTTCACTCAACTGAAACATGGGAGGAAGACAGTTTATCTTGGGCATCGTAGATTTCTCAGACGTGATCACCCATATCGTAGATTGAAAAAAGCTTTTAACGGATGCCAAGAGTATGGACTTGCTCCGACGGCCTTAAATGGAGAGCAAGTTTATCAACGGGTGAAGGACATCAATGTTATCTTCGGAAAAACCCAAAAGAAGGCTACTGAGAAAAACATATGGAAGAAGAGGTCGATCTTCTTTGATCTTCCATACTGGTGCAAACTTAATGTTAGACACTCTATTGATGTGATGCATGTGGAGAAAAATGTGTGTGATAGTGTAATCGGGACGCTTCTCAACATTCAGGGAAAGACAAAGGATGGTGTGAATGCTCGTCTAGATTTGGTTGCGATGGGTATCCGAGAGCAGTTAGCTCCACTGTCAAAGGATGGTAAGCGAACATATTTGCCTCCCGCATGTCATACTTTGTCAAAAAATGAGAGAAGAAGTTTTTGTGAGTGTCTACGGAACGTCAAAGTGCCACAGGGTTACTGTTCAAATGTCAAGAGGCTTGTCTCAATGAGCGATCTCAAATTAGTTGGCTTAAAGTCTCATGATTGCCACATCTTGATGCAGCAACTACTACCAGTGGCTATTCGTGATTCTGCTCCTAAAAATGTTAGACATGCCATAACTAGGTTGTGCTTATTCTTCAATGCTATATGTAGCAAAGTCATTGATCCCGAGAATTTGGATGAGTTGGAAAAAGAGGCTGCTATTATCTTGTGCCAATTGGAGATGTATTTTCCTCCTTCATTTTTTGACATCATGGTTCACTTAATTGTTCATCTAGTGAGGGAGATTAGATTATGTGGCCCTGTTTATTTAAGGTGGATGTACCCAGTTGAGCGATACATGAAGATCTTGAAAGGGTATGTCAAGAATCCACACCGTCCTGAAGCATCTGTTATTCAAAGGTATGTTGCAGAAGAAGCTATTGAGTTTTGTCAAGACTACCTTTCAGAAGCCGATTCCTAAGTCTCGTCATAAGGGAAGATGGGCCGGTCAAGGTACACGAGGTGCGAAGGTTATTGGCATGACTCGGGAGGAAGTGCTTCAAGCTCATTTGTATATATTGAATAACACTGATGAGGTTTCACCTTACTTATATGCTCACAAACAAAAGGTCAAGGAAGGTAATCCTCGAAGGACCGAAAAAATGGTTGTTGAACCATCATAACAAGACTTTCCTCTCCTGGTTTAAAGAAGAAATTATGAATGATCACACTGCTTCTAATACATTACAATGGCTATCACAGGGGCCTAAGTTTGATGTCATATGTTGGACGGGATATGATATCAATAATTTTTCCTTCTATACAAAGTGGCAAGATGACAAGAGTGTAATGCAAAATAGTGGGGTTATGATCATGGCTGAGTCAATGCACTTCTCTACTTCAAAAGATACAAACCCCGTTATGGCATCAATATCTTACTTTGGAGTCATTGAAGAGATTTGGGAGGTCAATTACACTAAATTTAAAGTGCCTGTTTTTAAGTGTAAGTGGGCTGACAGTAACAGTGGTGTACAAATCGATGAACTAGGGTTTACATTCGTGGACCTTAATAGGGTAGCTTATAAAGAAGAGCCTTTCATCATGGCATTCCAAGCAAAACAAATGTTTTATATCAATGATCCTTCTAATAAAAGGTGGTCAATGGTTCTCCAAGGAAAAAGCATGTACAGTGGTAATGATGCAAATCAAGATTCAACTCTTGATATTTTAGAAACTCCTTCTTTCTCAACACGGAGGCCTACATTCACTGAGGAAGATGAACTGGACGATGTACATGCCACTCGTGATGATCATCATGAAGGCATATGGGAGAACATTCCTACTTGACGATAGTGTAAGTTATGTTTGCTATTTATTCATAGTGTAAGTTATGTTTCTGTTGAGATTTATATGTTATGTTATTTATCCATAGTGTGTAAGTTATGTTTGTTATTTATTCATAGTGTAAGTTATGTTTCTGTTGAGATTTATATGTTATGTTATTTATCCATAGTGTGTAAGTTATGTTTGTTATTTATTCATAGTGTAAGTTATGTTTCTGTTGAGATTTATACTTCTCTAACATATTTTTTTTTTTATCTAAACAGGCATATGGATGATTCATCGGGCACCCCTCCTTCGCATAGCGGGTCGGAGAGCACTAGGCCGTCTAGGAACAAGGGTAGAGGTGCCACGACCCTAAAAAAATTGGCCCTTGAGGTGCGTGGTGAAAAACGGTTGCATATTGACTTTGATAGAGATGGCAAACCATATGGTCCAGAAGCTAAGAGGTTCTCTTCATTTGTGGCCCTCGAAGGTAAAAGCAGGGCTAGCATTCTGTGTGAGGATTGGGATCATGTACCAGATATGGTGAAGAACCAGATTTGGGAAAGTATTTTGGTATTTCACTGTTACTATCTATTATTTGTATTGATTAACCATATTCTTATATTCTTATAATACACTAATTTCTCCATTTGGTTGTGTAATGTAGCAAACGTATTAGGTGCCGAATACAGAGGCTATGAGGCATAGATGGATTTCTTATGCGGGCGAGCGCTGGAGGCAATTCAAGTCAAACCTCACGTCCACTTACGTTTTTGGGCAGCCGAACAAAACTGCACTTGAGATGTACTCGTGGCTTGACGAGGAGACATGGAATACGTTTGTGGAGAGCCGACGGAGCCCTGCCTTTCAGGTGTGTTGCATTTACAGTTTTTCATCATGTCCACCAAATTAATTTATTTTTACTGAATTTAGTTGTGCATGTATTATGTATAACAGGAGAAAAGGAGAAAGGCTCAGGAAACTCAGAAGAAGAATCTCTACCCCCATATATTGTCTCGTGGGGGCTATGGCTTACTAAATGAGACTTTGATGGCTGCTGAGTTGAAGAAACAACAAGAGGAATTAGCAAGTCAAGATCCTGCAAGTCAATCCGATCCTATGATTGATGATCCTCCACCCCCACCCCCACCAAAACGCCATGTATCATGGGTTAAAGCACGACAAAAACCTTCTGGAGAGTTTACATCTGAGTCGGCACGTGTTGTTGCTCAGAAAATTGTAAGTAAATATTCAATTTTAATTGTAATTGCAACAAGCTTACACATTGTCTTACACATTTTAAGAATTATATGTTGTGTTGTAGGACTCCCTGCTTGAACAGAGCTCTCAAGGATCATTTGTTTCTTCCAGCTCCTGTCGGGATATCTTGGCTACTGCCCTTGGGAAGGAAGACCATCCTGGACTTGTCATTGGTTTCGGAAAGTTTGTAGGCATTCGGGCATACCACGGACCACCATCACGTGACAACCGCCATTTCATACGAGAGGATGTTAGACATGAGGTACTTCCAGAGATATGTGCGGATGTTAGAGGGGAGGTTCTTCCGGGGATATGTGAGGATGTTAGGCAGGAGGTTCTTCCAAAGTGGCGGATCTACAACGGGAGCTATTACCACGGATGATGACAGATTTTAGAGAGCATATCTCATCTATGTCTTCCTCCCAGCATTCTGCACAACATATTAGCACAAAGGGGAGTTGTGATCATGTACATGTGCCAGTTGAGGAGCATGATCATCATGATGTCTCCAACCTTCGTAAGCTATATGTTGTGGATCAATCTCACCGGTTAGTGGCTTACGGCAAGATATACAATTTAGGGGATACCGTGCACCACATTATATTAGAGCATGATATGGCAAGGGTGTCGGTTGACCTAGTTTTAGATGCTGATGCTCCAGTCCCTGTACCCACTGATGAGGTTCAAACAGTGGGCCAGGCAGTCGGCCAGTTCATTAAATGGCCAGTAAAGGTATTCATAATCATTCATGTGGAATTACTCAATGATCCTTTCTATATATACGTACAATTGAAATAACTTTTTCCGTCTTTACTAACGTTTTATCTTTGTTGTTTAGGATATTGACGACGGAGTTGGTCATCCATCATTGAAGAAACCACATGGGAAGGATGTTGTTCCAAAGGTATTAATTAATAATGTTTTATGTATTTCACTTGAATTGAAATAACTTAACTCCAGGATATATACTAATGCTTTATTGTTGTTTAGGATGTTGACGACGAAGTTGGTCGTCCATCATTGAAGAAACCACATGGGAAGGATGTTGTTCCAAAGGTATTAATTCATAATGATATGCTGCCTTGATCTTTCTTTGTCTCGAACCCGTTTTATATATTTAACTTGAATTGAAATAACTTAACTCCAGGATATATACTAATGTTTTATTGTCATTTAGGATGTTGAGAATGCCAGTCCACCTCAACTTTCTACATTTTTACAATTGGCTTCACTGTCTATGAAATACAAGACAGATAAGGATTTACTTTTGCCTTTGGAATATGATGGAAGCATGGGATTTTCTGACCAAGACATCCCATTTTCAATTGCTGGGACTGAAATGCTTGATGTATGAGCTTTGTGTTACGGTTGTACAGTTATGGTGCATGTAAGTACTTCCTTTATTTGTAAATCAATTTTATAATATAATCTATATCAATCTTTTATACTTAACATTAATTTATTTCAATATCTTAATTATAGGCATCTGTATCGCCTAAGTTTGTCCAATGGCACAGACCAGGTTTTTGGATTCTTGGACCCTAGCAGGACTCTGACTGAACAGAGCGATTTTCAAACTGTGCAGACCTACATCATTAATACAATTAGTAAAATCAAAAAACAGTGTTATCTAGCCCCATGCATGAACACGAGACATTGGCAGTTGCTGGTCATTTGTCCTGATAAGAATGAGGTCGCGTTCTTGTGTTCATTGCACAATGCTCCAGAGTAAGATCTCAAGAACATAATTGATACGTAAGCAAGCTTTCACTCTTAATTTGTACTATTATTGCATCACCTTATTGATGTGGATGTATTAATTTACATGAATATCGATCTGTTTATCCCAGCGCTATGCAGGCATGTAGTAGGTTAGAAGGTAAAAGTAAGGCTAGGAGAGTAAAGCCTAAATGGATTCGTTGCAATGTAAGTAATTAACCCGAGATTCAATTGGAAGTTATATATATAATAGTAATTATTATATTTTTACTCATTATTGTCTATAATTTGTAGTCTAATCGACAAAAAGGCAACTGGGAGTGTGGATATTTTGTCTTGAGACATATGTTCACTATTGTCTCCGTCGGTATTACTGATCGGTGGGTGGAGGTAATTAATAGTGTTTTTAAGTATAAGAGTTAACTATCATATGTTTGTTTGTACTCTATTTGCTAATATTGTTTATCTTACGTTATTTGAACGTGCAGAATTTCAACAATGTGGAACCATTCTCTTATGATGAAATTGAGGACATCAAGCAGCATTGGGCAAACTTCTTTCTTGATTATAGTAAACCATTTGTATCTTAGATGTATTTAGTCTGACATTTATATGGGTTTAGTTTTTTTGTTCATATAGCTAGATTAATTAGTGGTTAATTATATATATGGATGTTAATGTTAATTGTTGAATTTTTGTAGATTTTGTTTTGTTGTTGATTTTGCATGTATACTAAAAACTGAATGAAAACGGGGAAAGGAAGTGAGGGAAGAAACGGATGAGGTTTTTTTTAAAAAAAAATACAAGACTTTCTACATCGGTTGTGATCTTAACCGATGTAGAAAGTCCAGACTAATAACCAGAAACCGCGCTTTCTACAACGGTTGGTCAACAAAACCGATGTAGAAAGTTAACTTTCTACATCAGTTGGTCAACACAACCGATGTAGAAAGTCGACCAGAAAGCCCGATTTGGATGTAGAATTAAGCTTTCTACAACGGTTGATTTTTCCAACCGATGTAGAAATTCACTTTCTACAACGGTTGTACAACCGTTGTAGAAAGTCCCTACTTTCTACATCGAGCGTATCTACAACGGTTGGTCAACCGATGTAGAAAGCCTTTTCCAACTGTTGTAGAAAGGCTATTTTGCACTAGTGACATGGACATGTAAGACAACATATTAACAATCAAACCTATTATCATAGCAAATCAACCAACATATTAATCATATCATCAAATATAACAAACCGGGGTAATAGGAACCCTTTTACCTTACACTACCCCCAATGCCTATGATATACACTACCCTTCTCCCCATACCTGGTATGAAGATTCCAACCAACGAAAGCCAACTGGCAACCCAAACGAAGGACCAACGCGTTTCCCTCAAGCAGCTTGACTAGCTTTCCAAGCCTTGGTCAAACAAAAGGTTAACCAATTAGTTCCCAATTCATATACAAGAAAAGGAAACCAAAGGGGGAAAGAACCATTACCTTCTATGATTGGTACAGACCAACCAAGACCTCCAAAAAATAGAGCAAGAACACCAAGGCATCAAATGGGCTTAAGGGGAGGAAGAGAGAAGAGGTTTTTGCCCCACAAAAGCTGCCCAAAGTGCCAAAATAGGGTTTGACTCCTAACCCTCACGAAACTGCTCTAATTATAGACTCTGATGCTTGAGCACGGCCGTGCTCAACTTCTGAGCACGGGGCGCTTAAAGATGGCCTTTCGAGACCCCTTATATGACCGATTTGGCAAAAACGCTAGAAATACAACTTGTAGATAATTATCTTAGCTTTCCAACGCCACAAACATGAACTTAGGCATCAAAAACAAACCTAACAAGCATATGCAAACATATATATAACATATATAAATGTATTAAGCTTATTTATGAAAAACGGGGTGTTACAACACCCCCCTTGGGCATTACATGACTAACTCAATTTTCGTAAAAACTTATTAGATAAAAAGAAATGCTGGTTTTCTTTCGGAAAATAACTCGTGTAATTCTATATAACACAATGAAAGTGGGTGTAAAAATTTTTCTTTTTGGATTTAAACAAACATCATCCCGGTAAAACAACATTCCACCAAACTTAATTAAAATCACATTTACTCAAAAGATAAGTAAATTCCTGGTCATAATTTAAAACATCCGTAAAAGAAATATCATAAACATAACAGTAATCCAATAAAGACTCTCAGAGCCATAATACATAAAATTATGACCATTTCCAAAATAAAATTTGACTCGATAGACTAAGCTGGTCGTACTATGAGACTCTTACTGGAAAAGACCCCCATGGTTATTCCATTAAATCAACTTTCTTCAAACGTCGGGACCAATCCCTCGGAGTAGGGCAGAGAACTCCTCTGCATCATCTGTATACTCAAACCAAAATACCACAAATAGAAACCAAACAGAAATAATGTAAAGGTGAGATACCAATATATGAGTTTTATATAGCAGCCATATACACGACTCACAAAACAACAGCATATGACAACAATACATAATATAACATCATGATTATATCCACGGGGATTCATTCCCAATGACCAAATGCATTTTGTAGAACATTTCATGTCACTTTAATATTCACTATCTATTTCATCAATCTCTGGAGATCCTAACTTCCCTTCGTCGGGCATGATAGGATCGCAATAATGCCTATAACACAATTGTTTCGCATTGGGTCGACCTCTCTTGGGTCCGATCGCCAATTGTTCTAGGGTATCGCTCGCATCTCACCTAAATAATACAGAATAGTTCCTGATTGAGTACATTTCGAGCAAGGCAGTCGATTTCCACTACCCGAGATTACAAGGCCCCGAGTATCTCGTGGAGTTCGAACCCGAATGTCCCTAAAGACCCAAAAACTAATATTATGTCTTTGGTCGGTAACTATTCAGTTTGTCAGTTTACCCTATGTGAAACTGTAGCTCGATACACAACGGCACGTCTGCCTAACTATGCATGTAAAACAATGCTTTTTCGTTTTGTTTTTCTTTTTCGCTTCTTTCTTTCCTCGTCGAGGCTTAAAGCTCTCGACTACTTTTGTTCAAGTATTAAATAAACTTTAATACCAACTTAGGATTTTCAAACCACAAACAATGGTTCACAATCTCCTTCTCAATCGAACACTAGCCCGACGTCTCGGAAATCTAGGTTCTTCTCAATCGGAACACTAGCCCGGCTTCTCGGAAATCTGAATCCAGCCCGATATCTCGGCAATCTAGATCCAACCCGAATCTCAGCATCGGAAATCTAGGTCCATTCCTTTCCGCAAAACTCAAAACAGGAACTCTATCCCGTCATTTCAGTAATCTAGGTCCTTTCCACTTTCATTTCCTTCCACTTAGTTTTCTTTTTCGTTTAGTGAAAACTAAATCGAAAAACACAAATAGAAAAGTCTTCTCCACCTTTTGCCATAAATACTCTTTCGTTCTTAAAAACACTTTCACTAAATATGTTGTCCTTTGAAATCCATTTTTTCTGTAACTTAAAAAACTACTAAATCTTTTCCTCAACTTAGAACCAAATACAAAACTCTTACAAAAAGATTTATCAAAGAGAGAGTTTTCTCTAAAACCTTCCATTTTTAAACAACTTTTTGTAAAACCCAAAAGATTCTTGATTTTTCAACAGACTTGTTCTTCAAATACTTTTAAAAACATTTTCATAGAATTTTGAAGTTCTCCATTTTCTTTCTCCTCCTAAACTTTATTCTATCTCAACACTTTCCTTCTTAGAGTTTTCTTCTCACTTTCCAAAGAAAACAAAACCTCACTTTTTCAGTTTTTCTGAATTAAGGTATATTTTAATGACTTAATCTTTATCAACAAGCAATGACCAGTGTCATGCTGTAACACTCCGATTTTTCTGCTTTCTAAGATCAGTATCAATATAAATAAACGTTTATATTTTTATCTGAAACTTAGAAAATGATTTTGGATAAACCAAAGTCATATTTATACTCTACTTTATTGTAGAGAGTTACGGTTAAATTTTGGGTTGGAAATGCAGACGGAACCCGGTCTACGTTTTCACTGACAGTAAGATTTTTCTGATCAGAAGACCTAATATTGACTCGTGAACGAAACGATTAGATTTTTTATGGTTTTTCCAACGATAGTGGTTATTTTGAAATTTTTTAAAATAAATAGGTTATTATACTTGATTCGGGCGTAAAACCTAAATCGGGTAATCGATGGAGTCGAGAACTGTAACAACCCCCTTGGGCATTACTTCCTAATCATATGTGGAAATAAATAAAAAAGAAAGTTTAGTGGTTACTTTCGGAAAGACTTCTATTATTTTCATGAGCCTGAAAATATGGGGGTAAAAATTTTTCTTTTTTCCTTTCTACGGAGTACTTAAAAATAGTGCACACAACACAAAGGTACAAACTATATTATATTGTACTCACCAACATACATAAACAGATTTTATTCACCATTCAAACATAATTTCTTTTGAAAAAAAAAATACTTCATCATTCACAACATAATTTCAAAAAGGTTTTAGACCTCATAAACTGACTTTCTCAAAACACGCAACCCAAGGAAAAATCCTAGGCTGGTCGTTCTAGAAGACAACTACTGGAAAGAACTCTATAGTTCTCACCATAAAATTCTCGCCAACCTTTTCAAGGATCGGGAGTACTATCCTTAAGTGAGGTTAGGAACTTCTCGACACCACTTGTCCTCGTGTAACAAAGCACCACAGCAAAGGGCCAGGAAAACCTGATATATTGTAAGGGTGAGATACCAATATATGGATGAATTATGACGACTAAAATGCCCAAACACAGAGCAACAAGTATATACAAATATTCATGTTCAACATATAAATTTTCACAAAAATAATCACATCAATCACCAATCGTCATCGTTTTTTAAAACATGGCACTTCTATATTTCATCATTCTGTCCTAGTCTCCGGAGACCCCAACTCCATGCAGTTTTTGAAAAACAGTGACTTGATCAGGCTCAATTGCCACACAGGCTCAAATTGCCACAAAGGCACACCGTCTCGAATACCTCGTGCACCAAGATATCCGGAATAACACCTTCTCGAATACCTCGTATGTTTACCAAGATATTCGGAATAACACCGTCTCGAATACCTCGTTTATCAAGATATCCGGAATAAAATAAAATGATGAAAGGTAATAAATGAAACCACTGTTCAATATCACATCCATCAAGTTCACATCAAGTCTTTCAATATTCACCTACTTCATTTTAAATTAATTTGTTTTGTTCTAGTTCCATTAATTTTCCTACTGTGAAAATCGATCGTATTTCCTTCGTAAATTTTTACCCGAAAAAATTAATTATTGAAATATTTGTAAATGAAAAAGTTTTTAAAATCATGGGAATTGTTGTAATCGTGTTAAAATTTGTTTTTACAGTTTCATTTTACGAGTCGAAATTCGTTTTCTGTATCAGTAAAGTCTTACTGACAGTGAAAACGCATACCGTTTTTGTTTGAAATTTCAACCGGAATTTTAATAGTAGCTTCCTACTATAAAATAAATCATGAAAATAAATTTTAGTTTATCAAAATAATCTCTCAAATTTAAAATAATAAACACACATGTACATGCATAAACACAGGTTATTAAGAAATGGAAAAATCGGGGT
This sequence comes from Echinosophora koreensis, assembly GCA_035048595.1. Taxonomy (NCBI): domain Eukaryota; kingdom Viridiplantae; phylum Streptophyta; class Magnoliopsida; order Fabales; family Fabaceae; genus Echinosophora; species Echinosophora koreensis. The sequence goes on from JAPCYP010000020.1 coordinate 6,748,154, forward strand.
GTTACAAGAACGGACGTGCAGAGACAAAACCCGACATCGGATGAGGAGACATCTTTCCACCTAGGGTGGTGAGTCATAGGGGTGACTCACCTTGCATTTAAGTCATGTAATGATGGGTTTGAGTGTGAAAAGACCAAAATACCCCTAACCTAACCTATCTTAGTTAAACATTAACCATGGTTAAGGCAAGACAAATCCAAATTGGCTTTTCCTCTTTTTTTTGTGGTCACAAATCAGTCACACCATCTACAAATCCTCACCACTCAATTTTCATGATTACTTTATGCATGAAAAGACCATTATGTCCTTAAGTCTTAATTAAATGTCAAATAAGCCCCTACGTGAAATTACTCCTTTGTCCCTAAATTAACATCACTTGGACCCTTTAACCTTCCATTCCCCACGGCCCAAACCCTCTCCATTAGGCCATCACACTCACTAATTAAATAAAACTAATCCTACCCTAACGTCAGTTCACAAAGGGTTAGTCAGGTCAATAGCTCTCATCAAATATTGAAGAGAAGGTTGACGACAGGATCATATTTGTTCGAATTTGCAATTAGATGGACTTGATTTGAGCAACTGAAACTACAGGGACTAAAATCACCAATTTGTAAAACTACAAGTACCAAAACTATAACTAAGCCTAAATAAAATGATAATTATTAGATAAAATGATAAAATATAAAATATAAAATAAATATATATAATTTTAAGTTTTAAAAAAAACTAATTTTATGACTTTACATTAATTAACATAAAATATAAAACAATGATTGCCTTAATTTTATTACTTAAGATTATAGTATTTTATAATATTACATCATAAAAAATAAAAAATATAATCATATATTAATAGAGTTGAATAACATTAATTAGTAGGATTTTATTCAAAAATTTTAGAGGTGCTCCAACCTCTTTAAAACTATTAAGATATAAATATATTCAAAACTTAGTAAAAAAAAATTAATTACCTCTAATTTAATTTAATTTATAATTAATTCAGTCAATGAATTTATTTATATTAACTATATTATTTGCAAAAAAGTTAACTAATTAGAAAACGACTATTTAAAATATTCATAAAGAAACCTATTTAAAATACTATACATAAAAGTAATTAAAAAAGATAGAAAAGTAATAAAAAAAAATTTTAAAATATTTACAAACACTGGATAGCTTTTGAGAGAGTCAACCCTATATTTTGTTATTTTTTTTAATACAAGTATTAATAAAAAGCACAAAATTACAACATATATATTAATCTTTAAATTAAATAACTTAAAATTAACGATGCAAACACTTTATTAAAAAGGTTTTTTTGTCTTGTTGAACAGGTTTACTTTTTATATTATTATTTTTGAATAAGTGGACAATCTTTTTATGAGCGAACAAGTGGACATGTTCTGTTTGAGAGAAATAAATAAAAGGTTTATCTGTGAACGGTGCTCCATGATGTTTATAAGGTGCAATTGTTATGTTTAAAATACCATCGCTAAAAGAGTTATAGTTATATCTTATTATCTTGCAAGTGCAAGTGTGAAAGTGAGGAAGGTTATCTAGATGTTTCTTTTCTTTTTTGTCAGTTAGTGTTTTTATTTTGTCTTTTAAGTTTTATGCATTGATTATTTTTATTAAAAAAAAAAAAAAAGACAGAGTGACAACATACAGTACTGTGAGTATCACTGTAGAACACTGTAGCAAAATTTACCAGATTTATATATAGTAATAGATTATAAGCGGTAAATTGTACATTTTTCCGAAAAGCTAGCCATACAGCAGTGACACGACATTTTCCCTAAACTGTACATTTTCACAATCTTTTATTTGTGGGCTCCTGTTATTAAATCATCAATTTGTACTTCCTTACTGTGAACACTACTCTATGGTATCAAATCTAATAAGAAAAGAACATTAGATGCTGACACAAAGTTAGGATAGATAGTGACAATCCTGATCCAGTGACCCACCACACCTACCCATCCTCATGTGAGATCACACTCCTTCTCCCCTTTATATATCTATAGCTGCCTTCACCAATTTCACATATAAGTAATAGGGTTTCACTAAATACTATAAGGATTTCCTCCGCCACCAAGTTGGATTTGGAGAAAATTGCAGAACTGTCCTTCTTTTCGCTATCTGTCATAGATTCACATAAGAATATTCATTGATCTACTTGTAGGATGAAGACAATACTAGGGAAAAGTGGATCTGCTCCATTCTACTCAGATCGGTACTTCTAATTCCATATCATTAATCTTGCTCTCGTGGCTGATTATATTTTTTTTTTCTTTTTATTTTGTTGGCATCTTATCTTTTCAGCTGTTGATGAAAATTGATGTATTGTCTTGTCTTCACTAGATTCATGAGCAAGGCTGGTCCATCTTCAAGGATCATTGCTACAGTTCTGGTTAGATGGAAATCATTGATGATGTCTTATATTTCTTTGCCTTCTTTGTTATACTTTGCGCTATTGTTCCAAAAGATGGTCAGAATGAGTACTCAATGACTATGATTCTCTTGATTAAATTTCGGTGAAGGTTTTTGTCTTAATGGTCACGTAGCTTTGTGACCGTAGAGAACAACCACCTAAAACGCCAAACCTCAAACAACATGAACCAATCCAATGAGGAGACCCTCTGGTTGTGGTTCGAACTTATGGAACAGCGCATCAGAACCATTATGCCAAGCAATATGGGCCCAAAGATCGAAACGGTTCAACGAGAGATCAAAGTGCTGATTTCGACACTAAAGGCAATGAATCGAAGAAAACGAAGAAGAAAAATGTGAAGCGAAACCCTAATTAGGAGGAGGAAGAGATGAAGAAGGAGAGAGGAATGAGTCAAAAAGGATCAAAGATGTCTGAGACTGAGGCAAAGAAATCCACAATTGGCGGTTTATCTATGAACTCTGGGAATGTCAAAAATAGTTGGGGTTTCAGAGTGAATGAAGGTTTTCGTCAATATTAATTACAGAGGAAAGGTTTTCGTCAATTTCGCAGCAAAAATTATGAAGAGAAACATAGTGGAAAAATAGAATAAGCTATAAATTATTATTATTTTTTATAAAAAATAGATTCGTTTTCCCATGGCTTTATCCGTGGGGAATGTTCATTTTCCCACCGATTTTTTTTACTTTCCCATGGCTATTGTAGTGTTCATATTTGTAAAAATAATTTGTTTTAAAGATGTCTTTTTGAGGTTAGTGGAGATCATTAGGGTGGGAGCAAGCCGACCATCTAGCCATTAGCCGTCATTCTCCAGGATATAGTGGAATGAGCATTGATCTTAATGTTGATTTTTCTGTTTTGGTAGAATCGAGCGCTCCCAGTCCAAGTGACTTGTCAAGTGACCAAGAAGTTAATCAAGGTATCTAACAAGAAATCCAAAGAAACCCACACCGTGGAGATAGGGATCACACAGGGATCGTCGTTGATAATGCATTTTAACTCCCATCCCGTGTATGACGATGGCTGACGAGATGTATGATAATATAAAATATTTTATTTAAATATCAATTATGTAATTATAACTTCATATTATAAATTATTGAACTAAAACATTATTGAACTAAATCATGTCTTAGTAGTTTGTTTATATTTGTGGAATCAACAATTATAAAATATCGCATTGTTATCTCTGGTATATGGTGGAATACTAGAATAAGTATTAAACTCAATGTTGTTGTTTTTTTTTTTTTTTGGTATAATCAAGGCTTTCAATCCAAGTGACTTATCAAGTAGTCAAGATGATAATCGGGGTACATTGTGGAGCTAGGGATCATCGTCGATAAGGCATTTTAACAACTGTGCTCAATGTTATTAAAACCGAACCGACCATTGAATCGGTACAAAGCCACCTGTTCATGGTTCAATGGTCCAACCGTGGTCTAACTGTGATTGAACCAGTAGTAATTATATAATATTTTATAACTTTTTTAATATAAAATATACTAATAATAACAAAAAAACACTATTTGTTTACAATTTTGGAACATTAGAAACATTATTTTTGGTCAAAGTTGGTTTAGAAAACATTCATCCCCACGGTTCAAAGTATACATTTATGCACATGGTCAAACCAGTGCACATTTACCTAATGGACATTAACTCTTTAGAGTATATTTTCTATGTCGGTTGCATTGTAAATGGACATGATTAATAAATGCTTTTAAAAAAATCTTTTGTAAAAAGAGAAACTTATCATTAGACTCATCTCTTGTCTCACCATTGTGTTGGTATCGTTTGATGAATATCTCACACGATTCCTCATTTCACTAGACTCATCTCTTGTCTCACCATGTTTTGTCCAGCATGTATAACTTTGATCGATTCCATTACACACTAAATGTTCTTCCAACTCGGCTGCACTAACTCGCCTTGCATAACAACAATCTAAACAAGGGCATATGATTCTACTAGGGTTTTCCGCATGCCGAACTGCAAACCTAATGAACTCTTTCACCCCATCCTCATACTCATTCGTTAAACGATTAGCAGACATCCATTTTCGATCCATGCTATCCCGATCTACGAAAATATTTATTAACCATATTTACCTTTAGTTTAAAGTGGTTGATGTCTAATGCTACAACTAAAGGATTAAATAAAAAGTAAATACCTGGTAGAAGAAATCCTTTGGGGGTGGGAAATGATAGAGAACAAACTCAATTGTGAACCTAGCAATATCTTCAGCCAACCAGCATCGCAAAGCAAAGTAGCAATGCCACGCTAAAGCAAAACAACAATAGAAATCTGCAAGAACGAAAATATATAAATATGACATGAGTTTGTAGCAATGCCATTAGGATGGATGCAAATGCTTGCAGACAATCAGAAGATTTAAGGGATGACTTGCAAGAATCAAAAGAAGAAATATAAACTATTCAGGTAAAATTTGGTTTCTCCCATGAATTTACGCTAAATTGCACATAGAAGATGTTAAGAACTCACTCTCGTTTCATTGAATTAAATATATTTTCAATTTGTTTTCAGAACATGTCAAAGTCACAATTTACATCCTATTAAAGTAAACAATTGCCAAATTGTAAACCTGTGTCATCTACATTCCACTGAAATTATTACAGCATGCACTTGTTTATTATTCTGGTCTATTCTGTCAGTATTATGGAAATGGAAACAAGGTTATCAACGTCACTCAATAGTTATGTGAAAAAAGAATACTAACACTGTAACACAATCCAGCTGTATATAAATATATGTCTATTGGCAATACTAATCCAGCAAGCATTATGAGTTACCAACAATCTATCTAATTTTGTTTATTTCATCACTTGTGATGACCATAATCATAATGACGAAAATATTTTCATGCATAGCTGTTTCACCACTACAAAAAGGAAGTAGAATGAAATGTACAGTGCTCAATCTTGTCCATCACTATTTATGCAACAATAGTATCACTTCTTCTGTATGGAGCATTTTCACTAGAGAGCAAAAACTCAAAGTTCAGACATACTTGTAACTTATGAATCAAAATTGAAAGTTAAACTCAAAGTGCATCGAAGTGTCCTTTTTCAGAATCAGGGAGGTTCATGCTATCACAACGTTCATGTTCTGTCCTCCTCAGCAAACTACCTAATTGCTAAATTAACAAGAAAGTTAAACGCTTAGAGAGAAGTAAGGGTACACACCAGCGGCGGAGGCGGAAGGCAGAGGCGCTGTTGAGAGGAGGCAGAGGCCAACTGAGCAAGGCGGAAGGCACGGAGGTGGCGGTTCCCTCTTCCCCAAAACCCCACCTCTTCCGCGCCGGAGGGAAAACGCTAATGACAACGAAGCGGAGGGCGAAGCAGTGGGCGGAGGGCAAGGAGCGAAGCAGCGGGTGGAGGGCGAAGCAGTGGGCCAAGGGCGGAGGGCAGTGGGAGGAGGGCGGAGTGAAGCAGTGGGCAGCTACCAGCTACCAACACATTCTGTTGTAGTGGCCGTCGTGGTGGTGCGCCGGCAGTGGAGACGCGAACGCCGTCGGGGTGGTGGTGCACCGGCAGTGGACACGAGGATGCCGTCGAAGGGAAGGAGCAGAGCAGTGAAACTGTAGGGTTTGCGCGTATACTGAGCAGAGCAGAAGGCGGGTGTAAAAATTGTGCGCGAAACGTTTATGAAATTAGGAGACCTAAGATAGAGTTTCCGGAAATAAACGCTATCTAAAGGTTATCTTTTATTAGCGTTTCTAAAAACAAACGCTATCTTAAGTTGATTTTATTTTTAAATTATTTCAAATGAGAAAAGATAGCGTTTCCAGTAAACAAACGCTATCTTAGTTGAATCCTTTAATAGCCCTTATCGTAGGAACTGCTATTAAAAGGTCATAACCATTTTTAATAGCATTTCCGTGTTACAAATGCTATTAAATAAGCGTTATTATAACTCATTTCTATTGTAGTGATTGAAACTTATCATAACTCTTGGGAAGTTGAAAAATAAGAAAAGCCATAAAAGATAAAATACACCTCCCCCACCACTTTACTGTTTACTCACACTTCATAGTGACATTTCATTTTCCACTTTCTTTCTCACCAAAGAAACATATCAGACTATCTCAGAGAATCATACAAGAGACGATCGAGTCAGTCGCCGAAGAAGGAAAGTGTAAATACTGAATAGACATCTGTTTTGTCTGTGAGAAGTAAGAAATCCAACTGAGTTGGAGTGAAATGAAATATCACCAACTTCTAGTATATAGGCTGGAAGTACAATTGCAAATAGAAATCAGAGAATATGCTTTGTACTAGACTGAGAAATGAAGAAGAAGAAGACAAGAGATTGGGAGAATATTCAGAGAGAGAGGGAGAGAGAGAAGTTTTAGAAAATACACACATATTGCACACCCTTCCTACTTCCCTTTTTCTCTCTCTTATTCAGCTCACTCACTCACGAAATCCTTCCACCTAGTGTTGGTTATCTACCGTAGGAGGATCAGTAGGATCTCTGCCATAAACAACTTTGAAAGGAGTTGTGCCTAGGCTTGTGTGAAAGGCAGTGTTGTACCAATATTCGGCCCATGTGATAGTCTTGAACGAGAGTTTGGGGTTTTCAAAGGTTAAACACATGAGATAAACCACTAGGCATTTATTTAGCACCTCGGACTGCCTATCAGATTGGGTTTGGTATGCAGAGGACATGGCAAAAGTTGTGCCATGTAGGTGGAATAGGTGTTGCTAAAAATTTGCTGGTGAATACTTTGTCTCTATTGGACACAATGGACTTTGGCATGCTATGGAGTTTAACTACATTGTTCATGAAAACTTCTGCTACTTGTTTGCTTGTATAGTCAGTTTTGAGAGCCATAAAATGTGCACATTTAGAGAGTCGGTCTACCACAACTAGAATAACTTTGTAGCCAAAAGAAATGGGCAAGCCAATGATAAAGTCCATGGCCACATCTTCCCACACTTGCTGAGGTATTGGCAATGGCTACAATGGACCTGCAGTTGGAAGACTTAGCTTGCTGACATATAGTGCATAGTTGGACATATTGAGTAATATCAGATCTCATATTTGGCCAGTAAAACTGAGACGCGACTCTAGACATGGTATGGGCAAGACCTGTGACACCCTCTACCCCGAACAACTAAATATATATAAAATAAAACATTAATTTATAATAAAGTAAAATAATTAGCTTGCTATCAAATCTTGCCACGCTTCCATTTTCGACTTCCTTTCTCTTGTTTAATGCTATTAGTGCTGAGTAGGTTAACCAAGACATCATTACTCAATTAAGCGTAAACAAATGATATAAATGAAGGATAAAAAAAATTAATTTAGTCGTCAAGCATATACAAAACAATGTAGTAGTTTTAGACACAAAAAAAAAAAGGAAAGGAAATAGGTTTAAGCTTTAACTGGAAAGAGTAAGGTCATAGAGCTCACTTGTCACAGTAACCATGTAGGGATCTAACTTTCTGAACACCATCATTACTCACAGTCAATTACCATTCAACAATTTCGTATATTGCACTAAAATCCATAAAAATTATCAGTGCAGAAGCTGCAATATCAATTGCTTAACAGATAGCGAGTTTAACAATTTACATGCACTTTAACATCAATCACACCCTTGTCCATGCAACATGCTGTAAGAAAAGAGTAACCAATCTAAGAAAGTTGTGTTGTGGTATAAATCATTGCGTTTAAAGTGATTTTTGGAAGTTCCCTAATACAAATACTCATTTACTTCCCAAGGTTAGCATAGTCGGATCTTGGACTTGTGCACTCAAAAGCAAAAACAATCAATTGTGTAAACTATATGATATCAATTTATTTTCTTCGCCTCCGATATTTTATTCTTGTCTAGGATATATTGAAGCATTTGAGAATCTAATTTTTCTTACGATTGTAGATTTTATGATCCAAAACGAATGACATTTACATTGTATATGAACAAAATAAAATTTTTTTTTTTTTTTTTACTTTGTAAGGTTTGAAAAGTTGCTACTTGCAAGCAAAGTCATTTGAGTAATCATCTGCAATGTGATAAATGATAATATTAAACCAAATTAAAGCCGATTGCACGTTTGCACATTAAATAAAAGGAAAGTTACAATAATTCAATCGTGCATTTATCAAAATTGAAATATGCTTTTATAGAAGTTGGAGCTTTGAGCATTGAAGACTGTCAATTACTTTTAATGCTATCATTATTTCAATATTTCCTTCGGCAAGCAAGTAACCAAATCTTATTAAGTATGTCACCATTAAACCATCGATTTTACCCAATAATATGCACATAGCAAAACCTCGGTTTCTAATGAGATTTATATCACAACCATCAACACACTCAAACATGAAATCGAATTATAACATCAGCAATAGAAACCGTTAGACCCAGATAATAAACAAAACAACTGAAGGCACATTATTGGGAGAAACTAAATGACCTATTATATGTTAAATCCAAAGTTTTATTATTCTTCCTAAAACCCTAGAATCAAAAAAGTAGAAATGAAAGTAAGAAGACACAAATCTTTTACCCTTGTTACCCTCCCCGCACGCAGACGCTTTCTTGCTTTAAGATAAAAAATGAAGAACACAGAGAGATGAGATCAACAAATAACAAACAAGAAAAAAATGAGACAAACACACGAAAAAATTTAAGGGAGAAGTCTCAAACAACAACAAAATCTCATAATCTGCCAAAGAAGCCAGAAAGACCGAAGCCAAAGATCGTGTCTAGAGACTAGAGATCTTGCAATCTGCAACCGAAGCCAAAGAAGAAGTGTCGAAGAATAATGACGACACGGCTACCACTGAAATCGTGAGAAAGCAGAGTATGAAATTTGTGAGCTAACCACCACTGTATACCACACAAGAAGAAAGATAGAAGGGAAAGCCAGCAACTATATACCCACAAGTAGGGGAAAAGTGTGAATACAAAGGCAAGCATCAAAAAAGTGTTGTAAAAATTTGAAATGATAAGTATAAAGAAGTAGGGATTAATACCACCATGTGGCTGTCACAGAAGGCGGAGAAATTTGTAAGCTAAAGGAAGAAATCTGTGTTTCTGTTTGGTAATAATATATTAAAAGTGAGTTTAGAAAAACTGATTTTGTTTGGATGATTAAGTAAAATCTCTTTTGACATGTAAATATAAAGAGTTTTGTGAGTCTCACGCATAGAATAATTTCTATTCTACAGAAAAGATAAAAATTTTTGCTTCTCTTAAAATCAATTTTATCTAACCTAGAATCAAATTTTTTTAACAAAATTTTATAAACAAACACCCTAAAATCCTCAAACTCAATTTCACTTCACCTAAAATTAAATTTGAATGGCTCAAAATCTTAAACAAACAAACATGAAATTGGCATAAAATGGAGTTATAGGAAATTGTAACGTGTACATAGAGAACCTTGTTTTACTAAGAGCGCTGTTATTTGAACAACTGAAACGGGACAACTATACAAACAACTTGGTACTGTAGCGCTACAGTAATGCTCTTTTTTTTTTTTTTTTTTACAAATGTTGCCTTTTTTTTTATAAAAAATCTATTTCTAAAAAAACTCATTAACAAGATAATGAACCGAATTCACCAGATATTTGCACCTGATTAACCAGATATTTGCACATACTTAACCAAAAAACCTATTAACCAGATAATGAACCGAATTCACTAGATATTTGCACCTGATTAACCAGATATTTGCACATACTTAACCAAAAAAACCCATTAACCAGATAATGAACCGAATTCACCAGATATTTGTACCCGATTAACCAGATATTTGCACATACTTAACCAAAAAACCTATTAACCAGATAATGAACCGAATTCACTAGATATTTGCACCTGATTAACCAGATATTTGCACATACTTAACCAAAAAACCCATTAACCAGATAATGAACCGAATTCACCAGATATTTGTACCCGATTAACCAGATATTTGCACATACTTAACCAAAAATTTTATTTCTCAACAAAACCCATTAACCAGATAATGAACCGAATTCACCAGATATTTGTACCCGATTAACCAAATATTTGCACATACTTAACCAAAAAATTTATTTCTCAAAAAGACCCATTAACCAGATAATGAACCGAATTCACCAGATATTTGTACCCGATTAACCAGATATTTGCACATACTTAACCATAAATTTTATTTCTCAAAAAAAAACTCATTAACCAGATAATGAACCGAATTCACCAGATATTTGTACCTGATTACCCAGATATTTACACATACTTAACAAAAAATGTTAGTAATTAAAAAAAAATTGTTAAGAAAAAAAATGCAAATTATTAATTATTTTTTAATTTCAAAATTTGGGGGAAAAAAAGGTGAACAGTGTAGCGCTACAGTGCTGCACAGTGCAGCACAGTAGCGCTACACTGTGCAACTATACGGGTTGTCCCGTATAGTTGTCCACCCGGTTGTCTAAGAAACATTTCTGTTTTACTAATAGTAAATAGAATAGAATAGGTAGATTTAATTTTGCTGCCTCTATCAAATTCCACCGCAACAAACTTCATGAATGCAACCTAGCTTAGGTTATGTCTTGGGCCAAACCTTCACTTAGAAGTATGGGCTAACAACATTGGCACATTGCCTTTTTCCTTTCATTTTAACTTTCAACTAGAATTTTGTACCCGTGAGACGCACGAGCTCAATAATTTATTTTGTGCATTATATAAATATAAGACTCAATTATAATTTTGGTCCCTATAATTATACAAATGGATTATTTTGGTATCTATAATAACAATTGCTCAAATTAAGTCCCTTTAATTTCAAAAATGGATATGATATTAGTGCCGGTAGTTTCATGAACGTGTTCTATACGTACATTCTCTTTTAGTTTTTTTGGTTTTTAACTTTAGTTTTAGCAGTTTTTTGAACTAATTAAATAAAACTAGTCCTGCCCTAATGTCAGGTCCCCAAAGGGTTAGTCAGGTCAATAGCTCTCATTAAATATTGAATAGTAGGTTGACGACAAGTTCAAATTTGTTCAAATTTAAAATTAGATGGACTTGATTTGAGCAACTAAAGCTATAGGGACTAAAATCACCAATTTGTAAAACTACAAGGATCAAAAATGTAACTAAGCCTAAATTTAAATGAGAATTATTAGATAAATTAATAAAATATAAAATAAATATAATTTTAATTTGTAAAATATTAATTTTATGACATTGCATTAATTAAAATAAAATATAAAATAATGATTGCTTTAATTTTATTGCTTAAGATTATAGTAGTTTATAATATTACATTATAAAAAACAATAACAATAATCATATATTAATAGAGTTGAATAACATTAGTTAGTAGGATTTTATTCAAAATTTCTAGAAGTGCTCCAACCTCTTTAAAACTATTAAGATATAAAAATATTCAAAACTTAGTAAAATAAAATTAAGTGCCTTTAAAATAATTTAATTTATAATTAATTCAGTCAATGAATTTATTTATATTAACTATATTATTTGCAAAAAGTTAACTAATTAGGCAAAAAAAACTATTTAAAATATTCATAAAAAACTATTTAAAATAATATATATATATATATATATATATATATATAAAAGTAATTAAAAAAGATAGAAATGTAATAAAAAAATTTAAAATATTTACAAACACTGGATAAAGCTTTTGCGAAAATTAACCAAATTCAGTCAAAAAAAAAAAATCAACCATTTATTTTGTTATTCTTCGTGGGACCCTGTTATTTAATCATCAATTTGTACTTCCTTACCGTGTACACTACTCTATGATATCAAATCTAATAAGATAAGAACATTAGATGCTAACACAAAGACACGACAGATACTGACAATCCTGATCCAGTGACCCGCCACACCTACCCATCTTCACATGAGATCACACTCCTTCTCCCCTTTATATATCTATTGATGCCTTCACCAATTTCACATATAAGAAATAGGGTTTCTCTAAATACTAAAAGGATCTCCGCCGCCACCAAGTTGGGTTTGGAGAAAGTTGCATAAGTGTCATTCTTTTCGTTATCTGTCACTGATTCACATAAGAATATTCATAGATCTACTTGTAAGATATGAAGACGATGCTAGGGAAAAGTGGATCTGCTCCATTGTACTTAGATCGGTACTTCTAATTCCATATCATTGATCTTGCTTTAGTGGCTAATTATATATTATTATTTTTTTGTTGCCATCTTATCTTTTCTGCTGTTGAAAATTGTTTTTTTGTTTTTTTTCTTGGCTTTTGAAAATTGTTGCATTGTCTTATCATCACTAGATTCATGAGCAAGGTCGGCCCACCTTCAGGGATCATCGGTTCAGTTCTAGTTAGATGGAAATCATTGATGATGTCTTATATTTCTTCGCCTTCTTTGTTATACTTTGCAGCGCTATTGTTCCAAGTGATGGTCAGAATGAGTACTCAACGACTATGATTCTCTTGATTAAATTTCGGTGAAGATCTTTGTCTTAATGGTCACGTAGCTTTGTGACCAACGAGGAGACCCTCTGGTTGTGGTTCAAACTTATGGAACAACGCATGCATCAGCACCATCGTGCCAAGCAATATGGGCCCAAAGATCGAAACGATTCATGAGGAACGAGAAATCAAAGTGTTGATCACGACACTAAGGGCAACGAATCTAAGAAAACCAAGAAGGAGAGAGGAACGAGTTAACAAGGATCAAAGATTTCTGAGACTGAGGCGAAGAAATCCACAATTGAAAGTGAATTGAATGAGGAAATGAAGAAGAACGATGATGCAACAGTGGAGAAGGTTGAACATAAATTTGGGGGGTTTATCTATTAACTCTGGGAATGGCAAAAAGAGTTCAGGGTTTAAGAGAGTGAATGAAGGTTTTCGTCAATATCAATTACAGAGGATAGGTTTTCGTCAAATTCGCAGTAAAAATTACAAAGAGAAACATAGTAGGAAAATAGATTAAGCTATAAATTATTGTTTTTTTCAAAAATAGATTCGTTTTCTCGGGGCTTTATTAGTGTGAAATGTGCATTTTCCCACGGATTTTTTTACTTTCCCAAGGCTATTTTAGTGTTCATAGTTGTAACAATACTTTGTTTTGAAGATGACTTTTTGAGGTTTGGAGATCATTTGAGTGGGAGCAAGCCGACCATCTAACAATTAACCATCATTCATGTCAGATGAGGCTAGTGGAGAACATTCGGGTGGGAGCTAGCTGACTATCTAGCCATTAGCCGTCATTCATGTCAGACTTTAGCACCAGACGTGTGCCTTGGCCCATCATCCCCACGTTCAATGCCATATCATCTTCGATTAAGAAGAGGACCATACCATTTTTTATTTAGAGGAAGGCGAGGCTTTGGCCATGAAGCAGTAGCGTAAGAAAATACCACATTGTTATCACCAAGATATGGTAGAATGAGCATTGAGGAATGAGCATTGATCTTAATGCTGCTTTTTCTTTTGTGGTAAAATCAAGTACTCCCAGTCCAAGTGACTTGTCAAGGGATCAAGATGTTAATCAATGTATCTGACTTGAAATCCAAAGAAACTCACATCGTGGAGCCAGGATCAGCCAGGGATCGTCGTTGACAATGCATTTTAACTCCCATCCTGTGCATGATGATGCTGACGAGATGTATGATAATATAAAATATTTTATTTTAAATATCAATTATGTAATTATAACTTCATACTATATAAATTATCGAACTAAAAAATTATTGAACTATATCATGTTTTTATAGTTTGTTTATATTTGTGGAATCAACAATTATAAAATATTGCATTGTTATCTCTGGTATAGTGGAATAAGTATTAAACTCAACGTTGATTTTTTTCGTTGCGGTATAGTCAAGTGCTTTCAATCCAAGTGATTTATCAAATAATCAAGATGCTAATCGGGGTACGTCGTGGAGCTAGGGATCATTGTCAATAGGGCATTTTAAGACCCGTGCTCAATGTTTTTAAAACCGAACTGACCATTTAACCAATATAAAGTCACTAGCTCAAGGTTCAATGAACCAACCATGGTCTCCCGTGGTTAAACCGGTAGTAACTAAATAATATTTTATAAATCTTTTAATATAATATATAAATTAATATACTAATAATAACAAATTAACACTATTTGGTTACAATTTTGAAACATTACTAATATTATTTTTGGTCAAAGTTGGTTCAGAATACATTCATGCCCACGGTTCAGAGTACATTTATGCCCATCGTCAAACCAATGCACATTTACCTAGTAGACATTAACTCATTAGAGTATACTGTATTTTCTATGTGGGCAGCATTGTAAATGGACATGATTACTAAATGCTTTTAAAAAAATCTTTTATAAAAAGATTGAAACTTATCATGACTCTTTGGAAGTTGAAAAATTAGAAAAGCCATAAAAGATAAAACGTCTCCCCGGCCACCACTTTACTGTTTACTCACACTTCCTATTTGTTCACACTTCACAGTGACATTTCATTTTCCACTTTCTTTCTCACCAAATATTTTTAGTTTAAATATGAATTATGTTATTATAACTTCATATTATAAATTAATGAACTAAATCACATTATTGTAGTTTGTTTCTTTTTATTTAATTTTTAATTTTTTTAAAAATAATAAAAATTATATTAAATTCTACACACACAAAAAAGAATAGAAAATGATTAAATGAATAATACTACAATTAAGTCTAATACATTCAAAATAAATACAATAGGTGAAATCTAAAGATATTCATCCTAATCATTTGGTCCTCCCCTCGATCCTCTTGCTTGTCGTGGGCAGTGACGTCGATTATGCTCTCCGGATCTGCATAAACCATATCTTTGGCTAGATTGTGATTCTTTTTTAGTCCATTCCATTCCAAATGCGGGTTGATTTAGGTCGTCCCTGGATGTAGCATGGATTCATATGACATAAAAGCGTACTCAACCTAACAAAAAAAATACTAATGACATACAATAGCATATATAACTATATTATGAAAAACAATCACTCATATTCTCTCTTAGCTGACATTTCCACCACACATGAAGTAACTTTCATAAATACAAAAATGGCATATATAGTTTTATTAAAACGAATAATATGGCAATGAATGCTAATAGGTACTTCCTCCGGACTCAATTATAAGCCAAAAAGTACCTATATTTGATGGGATTAAATATAATCAAAATTCAATCAATTCAACTCAATTTAATGTCAGTGTTCCAAAATTACCCTTGGTTAATTAATCTCCTTTTACTTTTCCAAGAGCAATGCACACTCCCAAGAATTAATTGTGATGATTGTTATAAGTAAATGTAGTTTAGTAATTGTAACTCTCTTTTTACATAAATCAAGACAATTAAACTTTTTTTTTTGATGAATCAAAAGATATATTAATAAGAGTACTAGAAGTACTCAAACCCAATACATATAGGGATGGCAATTTTACCCGCACCCGTGGGTACCCGCGGGTAATACCCGCAACGGGTACGGGCGGGTAGGATAAACGGGTATCCGCGGATTTAATAAACGGATTTTTGACACTACCCGTTTATTCATGGGGGGGGACGGGTATAGAGGTACCCGTGCCCACAGGTACCCGTTGCCGTTAGGTATTAGCTATTTACTTAAATGCCCCTAGTTGATATACAAGTTATACTTGCAATTTGCCATTGTCTCGACCCTAATTGTCTGTGTGTCTCTGCTGTGCGCCGTTCAAGCAAAGCAACCCCAAGTCTCTCAAGTCTCAACTCAAGTCTCCGCCGGTCTTCCTCCTTCCTTCAAGCCGCCGGCGGCCGGTCTTCCTTCAAGCCGCCGGTCTTCCTCCCCTGTACGGCGCCATCATCACGAATCCAAGGAGCAGCCGCAACCCCATCATCACGAATCCAAGGAGCAGCGCAGCCGCAACCCCATTCTTGTTCAATCTTCATCTTGATCTTGTAAGAGGCTCTCTTCTGTGTTCTGTTCGTCTCTATTCAGTTTTTTTTTTCTTTGCAATTAGGAAGAAAGAGGAGCTGTGACCTTACAAGTATAGATTAATTGTAGAAAACCCTTTGGCTCAAAACTTGGCAACACAACAACTCAACTATTAAACTGGGTAGAATAGTGTAAATTGATGACTAGAACGTCATTGAGGATATAAAAACAAAATATCAGATAATAAATTTTTTTTATAGATGCCCTTGCTTACTCAAGCTACCTAGTTATTCTCCATTACCACTTGATGCAATCCTTCATCGTGAACTGAGGCGTGAAAACTTTCCTTTTGCAGTACAACGTGGAATGTATTATTTACAAATCTATATTGGTTGATAATTACAAATCTTTTACTTATTATTTTTCTTTCTTCAGGTTCTTCAAAATCGGAAGTCGACAGTTATGAATGTATTACGATATTGGAAGATATGGATGTTGACATTGTTAGTAAATAATTTTAAGATTTCATTTCAACCTTCCCAATAATATCAATTGTTTACATTTTTTATGAGATACATTTACTTTTATTTTAGGAATATGAAAATAATGCTCCATGAGTAAATCTGGTTATTGCAATTTGCAACTCAATGATGAAAAGCAATCAATGGTAAGTAAGTATTCAAGATCCTATGAAAATAATTATCAAATTGTCACATTCTTTATGATTCTTTTTTGTAAATATAACTTATGTCCATTCTAAGTTATTTATGTTCTATGTTAACAGTGATACTACTTGGATGGTTGGACTTCTTGGAGCTATTGCTGTGCGCTTGTTTGGAGTTGTTGTATAATATGTTTTTGTAACTGATTTCTGTTAATTGTAATAGAGGGACGAATGTGATGTGATGGTTGTGTGCTTGTGTTTTTTGTGACTTGTTTAGATTAAATTATTCTATGTGATGATGAATGATGATACTCATTTATTATTTGAGTGTGGTTTTATTTTTATGGTTTGTTAAATACTGTCATATCTTGAGAATGCTTATTTTATTTGATATTTTGTAATTATTGCAATTTTTTTATAATTTTTTTAAGGAATTAATGAATTTTTTGAAGAAAAAAAAAAGGTTATTGGTAGTATCCATGGGTACCCGCGAAGCCCGCAGATACCCACGAAACCCGTCAGATACCCGCGCGGGTGACGGGCGGGGACGGGCTTAGATTTGCCCGCGGCGGGCGGGGGCGGGTAGGGTGGTATCCGTGCCCGCCCGTGCCCGTTGCCATTCCTAAATACATAGTTAATAATGACTATTTACAATCCACAACCCAAGGCCAGTAGATTACCAACACCAGTTAAAGTTTTATGCCATCAACTATACCCCAAAGCTATAAAGTTAGTTACAAGAATTAAAATTCCAAAAGCACCACTATACACTCAAACCAGAACTCCCTCCGGTCACTATTGTAAGCAAAAATTAAATGGGACATACATATTAAGATAGTTAGTTGATCTCATTTAAAAGAGTCATTGGGAATAAAAAATTAAGTTTATTACCTAAATTACCCTTCCTCTTATTTATTAAACTTGTGTTATTGAGAATAAAAGGAGTCATTGGAAAACAAAATTTGTATTAAATGAAGGGTATTTTGAGAATAACTTCATTAAATGAGAAGAAAGTAGTTGAAATTTGCTTATATTTTGGACAAAAAATTTGGAAATTTTTGCTTACACTGTAAACCGGAGGGAGTACCATATATCAACTAATAAGGGCCATAAAACTGCCAAAAAGTAACCGTCCAAACCAGGATAGAAGCCAAAGAATAAGTGTAATTCCATCCCATGTGAGACACACGAAGAAGAAGAGTTATGACACCAGAACCTGTGAGCAGACAAGGAAGAGAGCTATGTCACCAAAGAAGGACACATACTATGTTTGAGGATCCTAATTTTTCTTCAACCAGCAGATCAAGAGAAACACCACACGCGTAGGTTGCTTGTTGAACACCATTAGCCGCCACCAAACTGATACAGCATGACAACATAATAATTGGCCATCATCCTTAGGTACCAGGCACGTCCAAAGTCCAAACAGCAGGAGCACCAACAGTTGTAGGTGCGAAAACATCAAACACCACAAAGGAGAGAGTGACACCAGTACAAAATCACCTAGTTATGAGAGAAGTCACCAATAGGAGCACCAAAATTGCAAAAAAAGAACACATTTCCAGCACCATAACAGCAGAACAGGCACCAAAAAAACCAAGACCAACTCCAACCAGAATCTTTGTGCTCAGAGCAGCATCAAAGCAGTAGCAGGGAATCAGCTGAGTTCCCCATTTGTTAGCCACCAACCAGTCAAGAAACTGAGACCACAGAATTTTGCAAGGTTTATCTCATTACCAAGAAACTAAAATCCCTCTTGAAGCATCTTCCAATTGTATGCTCCACCGAACCAATTATGCAGGAGTACCATTAAGTCTTACACAAAACAGAACAGACTAAATCAATCAACTTCCTTAATAAATGTAAAATTAGTTAATTTTGCTTATAATTGAGTTTGGGGGAATATTTGAAATTTTTTTATGGAAAGAATCAAAGAGTGGTTGTTTCAATTGATATTTCTTTTGAGAAAAAAGTATGTCGCGATGTCATTGTTGAAACAGTATCTTTAAAAAGGGATTTTTTTTTTTGACGGAAAAATATATTTAATCAATGCTCAAAGGGCTCAGAGGCCAAAAGATCAGCAATACAAGAGGGAGTTTCTTCAATCCAAATAGACTCGGGATTGTTTAAAGCAAACTTGGCTAGCCTATGTGCTAGGTAGTTGGCATCTCTTCTAACATGGAGAACTTCAAACTAACTAAAAGTAAAGCTAATGGATTTGCAATCAGAAATAATTCTCCCAAAATAGGAATCAGAATTATTCTCATTCTTTAAAAAGGGATTATACCGTTGATTACTGAAGAGAGAGAGAGACATTAATCTCCTTCTTCATAACTTAGTTTGATGCTTTTACTTTTCATCTCATTCCTAATCCTCTTCAGCTATACTGTTGAGTAATGAAAAGAGAAAGAAACGCTTCTTCAAAGCTTGGTTTGTTGCTTTAACTTTTCACTCATTTCGAATCTTATTGTAACATTGGACTTGCATGTATTTAGTGCTTATCTGCCACTGTGGTACATTGAATACGGAGATAATATAACTTGGTGGCTATATTACTTCACATAAATGATTGAGAGAATGTTAACATCACACTCTTCATCATTCTCCTCTTAACACAAGTTTTATTATTAGATGAATTTCATGTGGGATCTTTAGTGGGTCTGACATGAAATTCATCCAATAATAAAGAGTGTATTGAAGAGGAGTGTGTTCTTAGCATTTCTCAATGATTGATGACCGGTTTACTTTTCTTCTTTTTTTTTTTTCTTGTTTTTCACCCAATTTGATGCCAATAGCGTCGGTCTATGGTTCCAGGGAAAAGGAACATGTAATGTGTGCAAATTTAGGATCCATGAATATAGTTTAATCATTTCCTCCCACCTCACTTTGTTTTCTTTGCCTAAAAGCCCGGCCGTTTCTACTTCATTAAGATAAATGTTCATCAAACATTTATCTATATTATTTTGCGCTGGTATGTACCCTTACTCAATTATAAAGCTTAGAGACATTGTTAATCCAATTGCACTAAGATCTTTACTTACTCATAATCCTCAGGTGATAAGAAGTAATTCATAGCTAACATAATCTTAGTTTGTCCTTTACTTAGTTGGTAGTTAAGATCTTTACTTAATGGTGGCTTCTATGGTGAGGGACCAATTAAGTCCCTCACATGTGAGGGAGTCATATTAACCATTAGATATAATATTTAAATAAGTGAATGGCTATGATTGATTATTGGTGACCTATTGTACCAGTTAATGCAACTTTTATTATTCTGTCCCTTTTGTCTCCCTTTCCACATTTACTGTCTCTCGACCACTCTTTCTCTCTCTCCTTTTCAAGAAGGTATCGTTCAGTTTTTGTTGCCATTCCAATCTTGCTTCACTGCTCTTGGTTCTATTTTTTTATTTTTGGATTTGTTTATTAATTTGTCAAATATTGCTATATTTCATTTGGAATCCATTAATATATTGTTAATGTGTTTAAGAACCCATATTTTGCTGATGTCTCCACACTCCACCAGTTTCCACCTTTTACACTGATGTGGTTTGGTGCCAGAGCATGAAAAGAAGAAGCTTGAACATTTGTTATCTAACTTAGATAGTATTAATAAATATAGCCACAGATCCTTAGACATTATCAAAAAAAAAAAACTCTGAATCTCCCCCACCCAAATTACTTGAATATGAGATCCAACGCCTCCATTTTACTGAAGATAACTATCCAAGCAAAAAATTAATACTTTAAAAGCATAATGAATATAAACTGCCCATGGTGGCAAAAGATTGATACGAGGTTGCAGGAGTGCCTCCATGGGTTGAAATGGGTTGCTCGCAAACTCAATGTACTCCACCGGAATGATGTTTGGCTAAATGAAAGAAAAAAAAAATCTCATCTTTTCACTGGAGTCATGGACATCATACAAAAACGAACTCTCCAACATCTAGAAGATTTTTTGGCATGTTTGACCAATTTTGACCTTATCAAAACATCAGGAAAAGAGATAATGTGGACCCAGCTTTACCTATTATAACCGGTTCTTTGGGCTCCCTCGTAGGTCACCTTTGATGCCACCTTCTTAAAAAGTACTCCCTCCGGTCCTTATTATATGAGATAAATGGCTACTTTTTTTTGGTCCAAAATATAAGAGACATGCATGTATTTTGACAAAAATTAAATTCTCATTTCCAATTTTACCCTTATTTATAATAGGGTTTATATTTACGAGACAGTACAACTTTCAATACAAGTAGGTTTGTTCATTAATTATTGAAAGGTTAAATTTGTAAATTTATATGAATATTAATTACAAATAGCTTATTTCAATGTATTTCCTTGATCTGTGTGTTTTAGGGTTTTGCCTCTTATATATAGGACAAGAGGGAGTACTAAATACTTATTTAAATGAGCTAATATAATCTTAAAAATACAATATGCAAATAGATACACTCAATTCCTTCCTTTCATGAAAAAGTGTTTACTTTCACAATTCATAAAACTTTAAGGAAATAATAACAAAATCATGATGAGAATACAGATTTCAACGTAGCATAAAACCAAATCTAGAATAATTTTGGTAGAGACTTGAAACTTTTTTTTTTTTGGAAAACAAAAGTATTATATATATTTGTATACCAATTACAGGAAATACTCCAACAAGTACCAACAGTGACATTTTTACAGTATCACCCCATATGACCCCAAAATTATTGACATTTGGTCCTAAAAGGATAAATCATTAATAAAACATAATCTACCCCTGAACATATTTTCACCTAATATATTACAGTCTAAAACTGATTTCCCCCACTGCTAGAGCAGAACCTAACTTGAAGACAGCAGTTTCAATATCCAAACAGAAGCTATTACCATGATTACACACCACCTTTTGCACCTGGTATTGACATCTGTTTTGAATGCAGCAAAACTTGCGTCCCAGTCTTTCCACACTCCCCTGCCTTTACACACAAGCCAACCCTACAAGACATAATTTAGTGCACTCCAATGGGCCCATACACCAATCAGAAAAGCTTACCACCCCATTTGAGGCACCATTAAACCAGCCCCATGATCTACTCTTCACCAAGTCTAGCAGCCTTTCCATATCAGTCCTTTTGTTGTTGAAGATCCAGTTATTTCTTTCTAACCAAATACTCCACAAAACAGAATTCCAAATCATCATACCCCTTTGTTTCTTTTGCTTCCCCCTCAGATTTCCTCTAAACTGAATAAAGTGTTCTTTGATAGATAAAGCTTGCACCAGAGGAATTCCTACCCACCCACAAACTCTATCCCATAACCTTTTGGCCATGAAGCATGATAGGAACATATGGGCAGGGCATTCACTAGAAAAATTGCAAAATACACATCTATCATGATCAGTTGGAATGACTATACCTCTCTTTTGTAAATTATCCTTTGTTGCAATCCTGTCCAGAATTGTCTGCCAAGAGAACACCAGAACTTTCTGAGGAGCTTTGCATTTCCACAACTCTTTGAATATTTCCCCATCTCTACCAATAGCTGCCTGCATCTGATCTGTTCTTTCCTGAGCATCCAAGGACTGATATGCTGATCTTGTAGTGAACACCCCTGAAGAATCTGCCACCCAAATCCATTTATCTTTTTTACTCTTATCCACTGTTACAGCATTCAATAAAACCAACAGATTTTGAACTTGATCTGCTTCCCATACAAAGAGCTCTCTTCTCCACTCTAGGACCCACTCCCAACACCCATTTTGCCACACGCCACATTCTCCAACATTAAAATTCTTTTGTTGTGATAGCAGATATAGCCTTGGAAAAGCAACTTTTAGAGTTCTTTCCCCCACCCACACCTCATTCCAAAAATTGATATCATCCCCCATCCCAAGTTGCCTAACCAAACCATCCCTAACCCAATCCAGAGAGAAATTAGAACTGCCACTCGAAAACAAATTTTGCCACCATTTAGATACTTTTACCCCACTACAATTGACTCCCCCATCCAATAGACTCCCATCTAAATGACCATACCTTGCTTTCAAAACCTTCATCCACAACCCTTCCTCCCCACTCAACAATCTCCAACGCCATTTAGCCAAAAGAGCCTTATTAAATCTTTCTAAATTTTTTATCCCTAAGCCACCCTCTTTTTTCGGTAAGCAAACCCTTTCCTACTTTACCCAAGCTATCTTTCCTTTTTCACCCCTCCCACCCCACAGAAATCTCCTTTGAATTCTAATGATTATATTTATCACCTTTTTAGGAGCTTTGTAAAAAGACATAAAGTAAATTGGAAGGCTATTGAGTACCGAATTGATCAGAGTCACTCTTCCCCCCATAGAAATATGTTTTCTTTTCCATGATGATAACCTTCTTCGAATAGCTTCTATAACCGGCTTCCAAGTGCTCTCCCTCCTCGGATTTGCTCCAATTGGTAGTCCTAAGTACTTGAACGGAACCCACCCAACTTACAATTCAAGAAAGTTGCTGCATCAGCTTGGAACTCGCAGTCCACATTTAACCCAATCAACCGACTCTTGTGAAAATTCACTTTTAAACCCGAGACCAGTTCAAAGCTACGCAAGATCGCTTTCATCGCCCACAAATTGTCCCAGGTAGCCTCTCCCACTAATAACGTATCATCAGCATATTGTAGGATTGAAACTTCCTCCTCTTCTCTACCCACTTTGAACCCTTTAAAACAGCCTGCTGTCACCGCATTTCGCATTAAGCCAGTGAGACCTTCAGCCACTAGGAGAAATAGGAAAGGAGCTAATGGATCTCCTTGCTTCAACCCTTTTTGGATCTTCACCTCCCCCGTCGGGCTTCCATTGACTAAAACCGACAAATCTCCCTTAAAAACACAAGCTTTAATCCAAGACTTCCATTTATCGTTGAACCCCATTCTATCCATCATATAAGCCAAGAAATCCCAACTCACCGAATCATACGCCTTTTCGAAGTCGATTTTGAAAATAAGGCATTTCTTCGAATATTGCTTAGCGAAGTCCACCACTTCATTTATCACCACCGCCCCATCTAGAATGTTTCTTCCTTGTAGAAAAGCGGATTGATTGAGATCAATAACCCCATCCAACACCCTTTTCAGCCGTGCTGCTAACATCTTTGCCAAGATTTTATATAGACATCTAAGTAATGCTATCGGCCTGTATTCTCCAATTCCTTGTGGATTGTTACATTTTGGTATCAATGTCAGGAAGTATGAGGTTATCACCTTTGGAAGTTTTGCATTGACATAGAATTCCTCTATCAATCCCCTAGCATCTTCTTTAATGAGCCCCCAAAACTTTTTGATGAAGTTTAAATTGAACCCATCCGGGCCCGGGGCTTTATTTCCATCACAACCCATCACCGCTTCCTCCAATTCTCCACTAGTGAATGCTTCTGTTAGGCCACTGTTTTGAATTGCTGAAATTTGTTTGAAACTTACACCATCTAATACAGGCCGAATTCCGCTTGATTCGGTTGACATCTGTACAAAATGGTTTCTAACCTCTTCTTTAATAGTACTTGGATCTTCAACCCAGCCTCCATTAACCTGCAATGCAAGCAATTGATTCTTCCTCCTCCTTGCAGCGATACAAGCATGAAAGTAGCTTGTATTAGCATCACCCTCAGCCAGCCATTTCTCTCTTGATTTTTGTCTAAGCACACTATCCCTGTCATTTCTTTTTTGCCACAGTTCCGCAAAGAGCCCCTTCCTGGAGTTTAATTCAAACTCTGATAATCCATCTTCCTCCGCCTTCAAATCCAGCACCATTATTTTTTCTTCAAGGTCTTTTATGTTACCATCAGTGCTTCCAAAAGCCTGTGCATTCCAGCTGCGGATGATCCCTCTTGTCTTCTTTAATTTTTCAGATAAAACATATGCTTTCCATCCACTGCATATCTCCTTTGCCCACCCTGATTGTATCAGTTCTTCAAACCCCGGATGTTTCAACCAACAGTTGTTGAAACGGAAAGGCTTCGAACCCCATTCTTGAACTCCCAACTTTAGAGTAATTGGGCAGTGATCAGATACATCTCTCCTGTGAGCCCACTGCGCAGTTACTCCCCAATTTGTAATCCACTCTTCTGATAAAAGAAACCTGTCAAGCCTGCTCATAGCTGATCCATCTGACCGATACCAAGTATATTTCCGCCCAATTATTGGTAAGTCCACTAGATCTATGTCAGCTATAAAAGTCCGGAATTCATCGATCTCTATTCTTGATGGGTAACTTCGAACACCCTTTCTCTCATAAGGTCTGCAAACTGCATTATAATCCCCAACCAAACACCATTTTCCTCTCCCAAACCCTCTTTTTGTCATCAACAGATCAGACCACATTTTCCTTTTCCCTGCCATGTTACATTGTGCATAAATGTTCACTACAAAACACCTTTGATTACTACCATCCCATTCCAGACAAACACCCAGAAAACCACATCCTGAAAACGAAAAAATCAACCTTCCCCTGCTTGCATTCCACATACTAATCATTCCACCCGCATTTCCATTTGCTGGACTACACACCCAACCACATTCTGCATCTCCCCATATATATTCACAAATCTGATCATTCACCTCCTCCATTTTGGTTTCCTGTACTGCAATGAAATCTAACTTCTCTTCCGCTATTAGTGAGCGAATTTTTTTCTTCTTGATCATCGCCCCCAACCCCCTAATGTTCATAGATCCTACCCTCATTGATAACAATCTTCCTTCCCCTGTGAGGAAATGATATTCCTATCTCTTTCCTCCATATCCACAATTTTCTGAATAATGCCATTTTCTTTACCTGAGAAAGTTACCCCAATCGATTTCCCTATTTCCCATGTTTTTGTTGCAGCTTCCATAGATAATTTTTCCACCACCAATCTATTACAGTTTTTAATCTGATTATCAGATATAGACAAACCTGGAGTGGATACTCCACCTAAACACTCCCCCTGTTGTACAATTTCTAGATTTCCTTCATCTTCCGGGGCCAACAATTCTTTGTTTCCATCTTCTTCATTCATTGCCTCTGGTTTCCATCTGACCCCCTTCCCACATGCTTGATTTCCCACAAAAACCACCTCATTAATCTCTATACTCACCAAATCCTCCAAGCCTTCCATTTCTTGTACTCGATTTGTTGCACTCCTGGCCATACCATCATTTCGAGCTTCGACCGCCGTACCACATTCCATGAATTTTGAGATAATTTGGTCATTTGATTCTGAAAGAGAAGAGACCTGTCTACGTGGTTTAATTAACTTCTGTGCATAGACATAGCTTTTCCATTTCACAACTTCCTTTTGCCCTTTCTTCCTCTTCTTTGTCCCCTTACCCCCTTTCTTCGTTTTTTCTTTTCCTGTTGGTTTTCTCCTATTGTCCCCCTCTGCCTCTGCATCCACCCTATATCTCCTTCTATTTTCACCCAAGGACCTGTTTCGTGAACCTCCCACCTTTTTTTCCTTCAAAAATAACGTAGCTCGCTCCCCTTCAGGCCCACCACCCGTCGAGTCAGAACTCGACTCAACCTGTCCACTTTTCTCACTATTTGGGCCTCTCTCCAGCGGCCCAACTCCCTTTGGATTCTTTCGTTTCCCTTTTGACCCACATTTCTCACACCCTTTCCTTTTAACTTTCTTTTTCTTCAGCCTTGTGGACCCAACAACAGCGTCGTCCTCTTGTCCCATCTCCCTCTGTTTTGCCTCGATACCAGCCAGAGAGTCTGCCACCCTGCTACAGCCGCCACTTTTCCCCCCCAAAGTTCCTGACAGTCTAGGAATTTTTGAATTTGAAAAGTCTGATTCTCCAGCATCCAGATCCAAAAGCCCACCATCTCTCTCCTCTTCCCAATCTGAGCACGCTAGTATGCTATCAATCATGGAATCTGATTCCTCCGATGATGAGCCGTCCACCGCCGGGAGAAGACAATCAGTATTCATATGTTGAGCAGAGTACCTGAACACATCCTCCACCAATCGAATGACAAACACACTACCGTTGATGAGCACTTGTATCACTTTGTTGATTGCTTCCGGAGATGTTATGGTTGCATATACCCTTCCAATATCCAGCCTACTCCTCCTCCGAGTACTCTCATCAATATTTATAAACGTACCGACCAAAGCAACTATAGAACGAAAAAAACCCCTCTCCCCATGCTATCAATGGCACTCCTGTTATATTCAACCACACAGACCTTTCCCTTGCTACCATCTCACTTTTCCAAGGTTGGAAGGTTATGAACCATTTTTCCAATTCAATCGTGCCATCCCCTATCAAACTTTCAATTGCGCCCTCCTCCTTTGGAGATAGAAGAACGAAACTTCCTCCCATTGGGGTTGTTCCAACTGTGAATACCCCGGCCCTCTGCAGTTTATTTTGTAGTGTGAACACACCTTCTGGATTATAGGTTTGCGCTACAAAACTACCATTGAGCCACTGTATTTCTTCGTCAGCAACACTAAACATTGGTCCCTGCCAGTTTTCCACTGTTTGGCTTATATCCCTGCATCTTTCTTGTCTTCTTCCTATTAATTGTTGTTGACCATTCTCATTAATACCCCCCACCTTGGCTACCTCTGCATAACTGATTCCTTCTCTCAGATTATAGTTTGCCGCATCATATCTGGCCTTTGGCTGTGGTCCCCTTGCATTCACGGTATTGTAGCCCCTGTCAAACCTTGGAATTAATGTTTACTACTAGCCTCTGACCTTCAATCATTATTCCTTCCATTCTTTTTTCCAAGTCTTTTGGATTGAGCACATCAAAGAATTTCACGAACCCGAACTGCAGCCCTTGCTTGTTCCTTCTAGAGGGAATGTACACATCTCTCACTTTTCCCCATTTCAGAAAGACTTTCCACATATCTGCCATACCAAGCTTGTTTGGAAAATTTGTGAAATAATAAGATGTTAACCCTCTGTTGTTATAGGAATTTCCTCTCCCCCAGTTTGAAAATTGTAATGCCCTTCCCCCATCCATCGGGACTCTTGTTCCATTTCTCCAAACATTCTTCTCATTGTATGAATGTTTGATTAAAGGGAACTGCTTCCCTAACCCCTCAAACCCCCTTCTCTCCTGATGACCCTTAATCGGTACCCATTCCCCAGCTAAAGTTTCTTTGTGACGCTCTCTCCTCTCTCTAGCCATTCTCTCACTAACCATTCTAACAGCCAAGTAGAGACTTGAAACTTAATAATAAATGCTATGGTTATCGCTCTAATTCCAATAACCATTCCATCTTTGTTCGAACAGGACTACTACTGCAATCCACATCTTATCCGAAAAATTATAGTAGTTTATAATCTGACTTGCAATATGCTAAAATCTGCATAAACTATTGTCAAATCTTACCACACTTCCATTTCCAACTTCCTTTCTCTTGATTATTGCTATTAGCTCAGAGAAGGTTAACCAAGACATCATTACTCATTTAAGCATAAAAAATTGATATAAATGAAGCATAAACAAAATAATTTACTCGTCAAGCATAAACAAAACAATGTAGTCGCTATAGACAAAAAAAAAGAGAGAAGGAAATGGACAAAAAAAATACACATTATTATAATAGGTTTAAGCTTGAACTGGAAAGAGTAAGGTCATAGAGCTCAGTTGTCACATTAACCATGTAGGGATCTAACTTTCTGAACACCATCATTACTCACAGTAAATCACCATTCAACAATTTAGTATATTGCACTAAAATCCATAAAAATTATCAATGCAAAAACTGCAATATCATTTGCTTAACAAATAGCGAGGGTTTAACAGTTTACATGCACTTTTAAGATCAATTACACACTTGTCCATGCAACATGCTGTAAGAAAAGAGTAACCAATCTAAGAAAGTTGTGTTTTGGTATAAATCATTGCCTTAAAAGTGATTTTTGGAAGTTCTCTAATACAAATACTCATTAACTTCCCAAGATTAGCAAAGCCGGATCTTGGACTCGTGCACTCAAATGCAAAAACAATCAATTTTGTAAACTATATGGTGTCAATTTATTTTTTTCACCTCTGATATTTTATCCTTGTCTAGGATATATTGAAGTATTTGATAATCTAATTTTTCTTACGATTGGAGATTTTATGATCCAAAATGAATGATATTTACAATATAACATTTTTTTTTTTTTTACTTTGTGAGGTTTGAAAAATTGCTATACTTGCAAGCATAGTCATTTGAGTAATCATCTACCAATGTGATAAATGATAATATTAAACCAAATTAAAGCTGATTGTACGTTTGCACATTTTTTTTTTGATATAAAAAAAAAAAATCAAACGTGCATTTATCGGAATTGAAATATGCTTTTCTATAGAAGTTGGAGCTTTGGGCATTCAAGACTGTCAATTACTTTTAATGCTATCATTATTTCAATATTTCCTACAACAAGTATAAAAACACTAAAGGCACATTATTGGGAGCAACTAAATGACCTATTATAAGTTAAATCCTAAAGTTTCTTATTATTCCTAAAACCCTAGAATCAAAAAGGCAGAAATGAGAAGTAAGAAGACACTAATCTTTTAAGACAAAAAATGAAGAACACGGAGTAACAAACAAGGGGGAAAAAAAAGGAGAAGAACACACGAAAATTTTTAAGGGAGAAGTCTCAAACAACAAAAAACTCTCGTAATCTGCCAAAGAAGTCGGAGAGACCGAAGCCAAAGAAGTGTCTACAGACTAGAGATCTCGCACTGCAACCGAAGCCAAATATGAAGTGTCGAAGAATAGAGACCACACGGCTGCCACTGGACTCGTGAGAAGGCAGAGGAAGTAATTTGTGAGCTAACCACCACTGTATACCACATAAGAAGAAAGAAAGAAGGGAAAGCCTGTAAATACATACCAACAAGCAAGGGGAAAGTGTGTATATTGAGCCAAGCATCAAAAATATGTTGTAAAAATTGAAATGATAAGTATTAAGAAGCAGGGATTAATACCACCACGTGGCTGTCACTAAACTCTTGAGAAGGCGGAGAAATTTTTAAAGTAAAGGAAGAAATCTGTGTTTTTGTTTAGTAATAATATTTTAAAAGTAAGTTTAGAAGAATTGAGTTTATTTGGATGATTAAGTTAAATACCTTTTGATGTGTAAATATAAAGAGTTTTGTGAGTCTCACACTTAGAATAATTTCTATTCAACAGAAAAAGTTAGAAATTCTTACTTCTCTTGAAATTAATTTTATCTAACCTAGAATCAAGTTTTTTTTTTTTCAATGAAATTTTGTAAACAAACACACTCAAATACCCAAATTCAATTTCACTTCACCAAAAATCAAATTTGAATGACTCTAAAAAAACTTAAACAAACAAGCAAGAAATTACCAATAGCAGGAAAAATTGAGTTACAGGAAGTTGAGATGTGTACATGCAGAACCTTGTTTTATTAGTAGTAAATAGAATATAATTGATAGATTTAATTTGTGCGGTCTCTATCAAATTCCACCACAACAAAATTCATGAATGCAACCTAGTTTCGTTTATGTCTTGGGCCGAACCCTTAGAAGTATGGGCTAACAACAGTGGCACAATGCTTTATTCCTTCTTTGCCCTACAACTTTGCATTATTAGGCCTTTATTCCACTTCCATGTTACATGGGTAAAGTTTTTTTGTTGGGGTTGGATTTCTAGTTTACTCGGTAACAGGCTTATTGTTGGCATTGAAATGATAATTAAGATATATTAGGATGATGTTTTAGCCAATTACTCAATTAAGATATATATGGTTGTTAGGTTTTCAAATACTAGTACGTTTTTCCAATCTCCCCTATTGTGCTTATATTAGATATATTTGTGTATATCTACAGAACCTATCTAGCTATGGATCGTAGTTGGACGGTTTGTAAACGCACAAATGACGAGTATCTGAAGGGAGTGGAAGAGTTTATAGAATTTTCTCAAAGAAATGTTCCTAATAGTAAAGGAATGTTCTATTGTCTTTGTGTCAAATTTTTTAATACAAGGAAATGACGGTCAAGGATATACATACTCATCTTATTTGTTTTGGGATTTGCTTGAATTATACAAGATAGATACGGCATGGTGATGTGTTGTTAAATAACAAGCCAAGTGTCTCCCAAAGTGAGGACGTTGACGTAGATATGGAGGATGATCGAGTAGAGGACATGATCCGTGATATTGGACAATAATCTTTTCAGCGAGCACATGTGTATGAAATATTGTGCAGTGATACGGATAAGCCTTTGTATTCGGGGTGTACTACTCATACACGGTTGTCGGCGGTGTTAATTGGTTTATGTTAAGGCTAGAAATGGTTGGAGCGATAAAAGTTTCACTGAATTGCTTGAATTGTTGAAAGACTTGCTTCCAGATGGCAGCACATTGCCTGACCGTAACTATGAGGTGAAGAAGGTATTGTGTTCGATGGGTATGGAGTATAATTGTGTTAATTAAGATAAATTCTGTATAATTGTGACTAGCTAGTCCTGAATATATATATATTAAAATGCAAATGCATGAGTTAATTTATGTGCAAAGTTCTCCATATATGGACTTGCTAATAATGAGTGTGTGCAAATTCTGTAATCTGTGCAAATTCTGTATTCTGGAATGTTAATGAATGCAGGGAGCTAGCTGGGGGAAAGGGATATTGCATAAACAGAATTTTAAAAAAATTTACTTTTAACGTCTGTTGAGTATAAAACAGACGTTAAAAGTGTTACTTTTAACGTCAGTTAAATAGCTTAACAGACGTTAAAAGTATTACATTTAACGTTGTGAACACCTAATTTTGTCCGGGTATTTTCTCTTTTTAATTAATATTTTGAAAAGACAAAAATATAAAAAATTTGCAAAAAAATTCAAAAATATTTTGTTCTTAACTTGGCCCATTATAGGATTAGTGTGGCCCATTTTCATTTTATTGTTTGTGTCTTGTTGAGCCCATTTTCATTTTATTGATTGTGTTTTGTTTGAAGCCCATTCAACCCAACTTAAAAAAAAAAAAAAAAAAGAAAAGAAAAGAACTTTCTGTTTTGTTTTAAATAAAATAAATTCCTTAAGGTATGAATCAGCTTTGTTTTATTTCTCTATTTTCGTTTTCTTGTGCTTTTTCCTTAAAATGGTGGTGTACTACCCCTACGCCTTGGCTGTCCCTGCAAAGTGATGATGGACAAAGCTGATATGCTCCCCACTACCTGTACCTATACCAGCTGGATTAACAAGAACATTTGTCATCTTCTTCAATGTACCTTCACCCTCTCATCTTCGTTATCCATTCATTACACACACCCTTATCACCTTCACTTTGAACCCAAGCTCCTCTTACTTTTTTTTCAGCACCATAAAAAGAATAAAACCCTTCCTCCTTCAACCTCAAACAATCATTTCCTTCTTCATTCTCACTATTCCTTTTCTTCTACACATTTTTTTACCAATTCATCTTCTTAAAACCAGAAAACAAAAAAATCAAAACAAAAAAAAAAAAAACCAAACACACAGTAACACAAACAAAACAATATCAGATCTGGTTGAAGCTCCTCCTCCGCCGTGCTCAGACCACCGTCGTCACCACAACACCGCCGCCGCACGCCACTGCATCGTCTCCGGTCTGTCTTCTCCGCCATCAACCTCTGCTCTGTCCTTTGCCGCCACCGCCACGCTTCAACAGAACCAGCTCCTTCTACTCCAGTTTCAGCCGCCGCCATCTCACCAGATCGCCGCACAGCCCCGCCGCGTCGCCATCCCTGCCTCCTCCGTCATCTCCGTCACAAACCAGATCCGCCCAGAACGCCAACTCCGCTGCCACGAGCGCCGTCCAGCCACTCAACTCCGCAAAGCCCCGCCGCGTCGCCGTCGTCTGCGTTGCTTGCCTCTGCCACAAACTCCACTGGTTCCAGTATTCTCCTTGGTCCTCCACTTTGGTAACGTAACTATGGAGGCTACTGTGGCTTTCTTCTTTCCCTTTTTATTATCTTTTTGTTTTCTTTTATTGTTTGTTTTAAATTATTATTTTGTTAATAGGATCTGATGGTGTTGGGTTTGTAATGGCAGCATGTGGCCCAAAGTTGGTTGTTTGTTTTGTCCTAGCAAATTGGCCCCCTTTCATTTGGGTCAGCCCTTTTTTATTAGAAAAAAAAAATTGTTTAGTCTAAAAGAATGTTAATTTAAAGAAAAATCATTGTTAAAATTTTATTTTATTTGTTACAAAATTAAAATAAAAATCTCTTTTGAGTTCACACAACAATCTATGACGTTGATGTATGATTTTCATCCTCAAGTGTCATATGAATTGTAAGGGTTTATCGTATAGCTTGGCTATCTTTAACCCTGTGCAAAGGTGAATTCAATCGTGTTAAAAATAATGAAATGTTTTCAATTTACTCTTTAACAAGATTTTATCAAATTTTATAAAATAAAATAAAGAAATCCTTTTGAATTCACGCAACAATCTACGACGTTGATGCATGAATTTTCATCCTCAAGTGGCATATGTATTGTAAGGGTTTATCGTATAACACTGCTATCTTGGACCCTGTGCAAGAGTGAATTTATTTTAAAAATTTTCAAATGTAAAAATAAAAATATCTTTACCAAAAATTAAAATCAACCAACAAATCAAACATTTTCTATAAGAACTACGTGGCTTTGAGTTTCCCATCGCACCTGAGAATACGTAGAAGCAGAATCAATCATTCTGTCAAGCCAAAATTTAAAATTATATTTTGTTGTGTTTATCTTTTTATTTAATTTTCAAAGTGGGGTAAAAATAAATACTTTCAAAGGTTATTAAAATTCTTTTTGCACAATTAACTTGAGGTACCGTTTTTTAAACGGGCGATGTAGGGTGCTAACACCTTCCCTACTTGTAACCGACTCCGGGACCCAAATCTCTCTTTTTTATATAGACCAGTTTACCTAAAATAATTTGGTTTTCCAATGTTTTTTCCAATTTAAAAATATTGGTGGCGACTCCTCTGTTTTTGCCTTCTTTTCGTGGCTCCCGGACGGGACGGTCGAGACAAACGTCTTAAGAAACCGACGTTAAAAGCAAACTTTTACATTTGTTTATAACAGACGTTAAAAGTCACACTTTTAACGTCTGCTGTATTAACGTCTGTCTTTTTTGTGATGTTAAAAAGCACTTTTAACAGACATAAAAAGTGATTCTTGCACTAGTGATGTGATAAAATTGAATTCAATATTGGATTTAGATTTGGCGTTGGCTAGTTATTGTGTCCTGCAGTCCTTACTCACTCTGATCCATGCGATTTGAATTATTTCTTTGGGACAATTTTTCAATTTGAATTATTTGTTTCGACTAATTGATATCATTCGGGGTGTAGTCATTACAGAAAGAAGCTACTAATGTATGGACTATGGATTTATGTGGATCTTAGTGTCACTTTGATTCAGATCATAGCATTTACTGTTGTCTTTTATGTTGAGAAAATTATAATATTTCAAAAGAATTTATTAATTATTATTATTTAAAATTTATTTTAAATTATTTTAGAATCATACATTTGGATAAGTTTGACATTTTCTTATGTTTTAAAAGTTCAAAGTAGTCAGATCATGATGAAACTAGAAACTGAGATATAAACCAGAGAAAGAGAGAGAGAGAGAGAGAGAGAGATCAGAGTTTTCATTTCGTTGTGAATTTCATTTTCTGATTCTGGAAATGTATAGTGCTCGAATATATAGAGCTCTCTTACACAAGATTGAGTTAGTTGCACTTGCAACTAACTGTAACAGATTGACAGTTGTCCTAACTCAGCTACTATACAACTACTATACTTAATACAATACATTGAGTATTTATACTCCTAACTATTATACTGATAGCCCCCGCAAAGTCAAGGTTGTTATGGAAAGGCAAGCACTTTGAGTTTGCTCCTCAATTCTTCGAATAGTGCAGCGGGCAGAGGTTTTGTGAAGGAATAAGCAAGTTGGGCAGCTGCTGGAACATGTTGCACTTGCAGGGACTTGGCAACAACTCGTTCTTGCACAAAATGGATATCAAGCTCCATATGCTTGGTCCTAGCATGCAGGATCAGGTTGTGAGAGAGAAGAACAACACTTAGATTATCACACAGAATCATTGGAGTGTGAAATGGCACATGTAGCTCTCTGAGTAAGGATTGAATCCAAAGAACTTCTGCTGTTGTATTAGCCATACTTCGGTATTCGGCTTCAGCACTTGATCTTGCTACCAAGGATTGCTTCTTTGAGCTCCAAGTGACCAAGTTGGGACCAAAGAAAATACAAGAGCCGGAGGTGGACCTTCGATCATCAGGGTCGCTTGCCCAGTCAGAATCATAATAAGCCCTGAGAGTGAACTTGTTGTCAACATGAGCTGGTTGAAGAAAGAGACCATAGTGAGATGTTCCCTTGAGATATCTAAGAATCCTCTTTATTGCACGCCAATGGGAGTCTAAAAGGTGTGCCATAAACTGGCACACTTTGTTGACACTGAAGGAGATCTCTGGGCGAGTGAAGGT
Source organism: Echinosophora koreensis (assembly GCA_035048595.1). Lineage (NCBI taxonomy): Eukaryota > Viridiplantae > Streptophyta > Magnoliopsida > Fabales > Fabaceae > Echinosophora > Echinosophora koreensis. The sequence continues at coordinate 6,783,628 of JAPCYP010000020.1, forward strand.
CACATATTGTAGAGCTCCTACATGGACCTGTACATGTGTGGATCAGTGAGTGAGTCTGTACCATGCTTGCTGAGTTTGCAATTGCTTATCATTGGAGAGGCAATTCCCTTACAGTCACTCATGTTGGCCTTGTTTAGGAGATCCTGGATGTACTTGGATTGTGTCAATAACAGTCCACCAGAGTTGAGGTACTTCACTTCTATTCCCAGGAAGTAGTAAAGTTTACCCATTGGTTTTAAGGCAAACTTGAGATAAAGCTTTGTGACGAGATCATGTATTAGAGTTGGAGAGGATCCAGTGATTAATATATCATCAACATAGATGAGAACAAAGATACTTGTGCTATGATGAGTATAAGTGAGCAAGGATGGATCACACTTGCTTGGAGCAAATCCAAACTGAATCAGGGCTGCAGTTAGTCTTTCATGCCAAGCACGGGGTGCTTGTTTGAGGCCATATAAGGACTTGTTCAGTCTGCAAACAAGTGACTTATCAGCACTCTCAAAGCCTTGTGGCTGTACCATGTACACTTCCTCGGATAGAATGCCATTGAGAAAGGCATTATTTACATCAATTTGTTGTATTTCCCACTTGTAAGTAAGAGCTAAGGTTAGTATAACTCGAATGGTAACTGGTTTCACAACAGGTGAGAATGTCTCACTATAGTCAAAGCTAAATTGTTAGTGAAAGTCCTTGGCTACTAGTCGGGCTTTGAACTTATTGACAATGCCATCCGGATTTTCTTTTGTCCTGAAACAGGTGAGAATGTCTCACTATAGTCAAAGCTAAATTGTTAGTGAAAGTCCTTGGCTACTAGTCGGGCTTTGAACTTATTGACAGTGCCATCCGGATTTTCTTTTGTCCTGAAGACCCATTTACAGCCTATTGGCTTCCTGTGAGGTGGTAGAGGGGCAAGAGTCCATGTATTGTTAGCTAGAAGGGCATTATATTCAGCTTTCATTGCTGCAAGCCAGTGTGGCTGAGCAAGTGCTTGTTTCACACTAGTTGGTTCAACATGTGCCAAGAATATCTTAGGCTTAAGGTTCCCTGTTTTAGATCTTGTGACCATGGGATGTCCATTTGTATTTGAGGGTGGAGCTTGAATGGGAACACTGAGGATGGTAGAATGTTGATTGGGAACACTGATGATGTTAGAAGGTTCTGCCAGGGGTTCTGCGGGTTGTTTTGCAGTGAGAGAATCACAAGCAGAGTGACTAGCGGGCTGTTCTGCCTGGGCAGTAGGTTGCTGTGTAAGTGAAGCATCAGTTTGAGTAGCAGTAGGTAGGGTGATGGGAGTAGGGATGGTGACAGTGTCAGGTGGAAGACTGGTTGGGATGACAGGAACAGAAGGTTGAGATATTAGAGGAATGGAGGCAGAGTAAGTAGGTGAAGGGGTTTGGGAAGAAGTGGATATTGGAAACAGAATTGGATAAGGAAAAAGTGTCTCATTGAATAGCACATCCTTTGATATGTAGATTTTACCTTCTGGAGAGAGACATTTATGTCCCTTATGTTGAGGTGAAGGTCCTAGGTACACACACTCAACTGATCTAAACTGGAGTTTATATTGATTATATGGCCTAATGAAAGGAAAGCATGCACATCCAAAGGGTCTAAAGGACTTGTAATTTGGAACTTGCTTAGAGTAAGATAAGGAGAAGAAAAATTTGCAAGAGCAGATGTTGGTAACCTATTGATGAGATGGACAGCTGTAGTAAAGCTATGATCCCAAAAATGTAGGGGCATTGAAGCATTAGCTAGGAGTGTCAAGCCCAATTCCACTATCTGCCTATGTTTTCTCTCTACAGTACCATTTTGGTGAGAGGTTTGAGGACAAGTGAGCCTATGCACTAGGCCTAACTCTGCTAGGTACTTGGTGAAGGGCCTAAATGTGACACCCTTCTACCCCGCATGTTATAAGGTATTTAATATAAAAAAAATTAAAATAAAAACATGCACTTACTGGATAAATTAAAACCTTTGTCCATGGGTAGAAAAGTCCCACATGAACGAGTTCACATAACGCGGAATTAAAACCAAGTTTAAAACAAATAAAACACAACAAATAAACTACCCAACCCCGATGTCACAACTCAGAGCTGGTATAACCGTTCCGGAAAACATGTCCTCGGAATACAACTGAAACGAACTAACTAAACATAAGAACGAGCCCTAACTATGAGTGGCGGCTCCTCAGAGTCATTCCTCTCCGAGCTGCTCGTCATCCTCTGCAAGGCGCCAATCAGGCCAAACAAACAAACAAATAATGGGGAGTAAGATTCATGTAAACATATATAGCATGGAGATAGGAAATAAGGTAAACATACAAACATGGCATCATCATAAGCTTGCATCCGTAACATACAAAGCATACATCAACATCCAACAATATCATATCAACCAAGTATGCTATGCGGTGCAATGCATCAACTACTCCACTACTCCATCTATGCATGTGGATCTAAACTAACTCAGGATGAACGACTTTGGAGTTACATATCCGTATTGGCCATAGAAGCACCAACACCAGCAGTTCACCAAACCTTGGGTGAACCCTATAGATAGCCAACACATCAAACCGTGGATGCCTCATCATGGGGGGTCGCGGTCACCAAACCCTCAGGTGACCTACCGTGGATGGCCAGATCACCGTACTCTCGGGCTATCTCCCCTATGTCGAACCTCCCCCATCAACCAACAACTCCAATGCTCTATGCAAATGCCACAACAACAAACAATCTCAATGATAAGCCTCTGGCTCATCTAATTTTATAGCTAGTGAAGCCAGGTTTTTGTGCTAACTGTTCGAGTTTAATCTCGTTTTCGCCCAAATTTAGCTTTAATTGTCCTTAGGCAATGTTTTGAGTCTTTTAAGTAGTTTTTAGTAATTTATGATATAGTTTGAGTCAAATAAAGCATTTAATGCTATTTTATATTTTCAGGTTAAAAGTGAAGCTCGAGGAAGCTAGGAAAAATGAAGGAAACAAGCAAAAAGGCAAAAATGATCATTCGCCCCGCGAACTGAAGCTCGCCCCGCGAGCCAGAAGAACAGATTAAGCAATGTCAGAAGCCATTCAGCCTCGCCTCGCGAGGAAGTGTTCGCTTCGTGAGCCAGACACAGGGAATTGAAGATCATTCTATCTCCCCTCGCGAGAACCATCTCGCCTCGCGAAGAATACAAATTTGAACTGGCGCCAACTTAAGATTCGCCTCGCGAGAACGCACAGATCCCAAACTTTATAAATAGCTTGTTTTAGGTCAATTGGAGGGGAGTTTTTGAATAGTTTTTGTAATCCTAGTTTTCTTAGGGCTGTGTAGTGAGTTTTAATTCAGTTTTTTTGAGGATGAATGATTTTGATACTTTGTTCGTTGTTATCGTCTCTATGAGGAACTAATCCTTATTTCTAAGGGAACGATGAAGCCACCATTGATGACATAGTGAATCCAAGTAATATTTTCTTAGACCCTTGTCTCTTTTCTTGTTTCTTAATTCTGATTTGTTTGTGTTAATCATATGTGCGCATGGTTAACTAGTCTAGTGCGTTGAGGCTGGCAGGTAATTTGTACTTAGGACTTGAATTAAGAACACCGTTTGAATATTGCTAGGCATAGAATAGGAAAGCGGTGCAATCACTATAGGGAACCAAGAACTTAATGAATCTAATCGTAGGTTGAATAGATTGGCAGATTGACAACTTACAATTTAAGATAATCCCTTTTGGAAATCGGCAGTGACATTAGGATAATTGAGGGTTCCTGGTTGACAAAGAAATTAAGTTGAACATAGGGATAAGGAGATAATCACTTGGGTAACTTGCTTGATAGGGTAGGTAGATTCGTGACCTTAGAGCCTTAATCTTAATCAAATCTCATCATAATCTTTTAGCATCTTTAATTAATTGTTTTGATTTAATCTTTGATTTGATTTTCTCTCTCTTCATAAAGATTCCCCTTTGACTTAGTAAAACGATTTGAATTTATTTATTTAGTTAAATTGGTCTTCCAATCCTTGTGTTCGACCTCGGTATTTACTTACCGTGTTTTTATTACTTGCAACGAAACGGTACACTTGCGGGATCGTCAACAAGTTTTTGGCGCCGTTACCGGGGATTGGCACAACCAATTTTCCTAATTTTTAGGAAATTCAATTCGCTTGATTGAGCTATTTTTATTTTTCTGCAATTTTATTCTTTTTTTACTTCTTTGATCCCGTTTGGTCTTGCCTTGTTTTTGTGTATGCGAGGTACCCTTTCACAGGAAGACTTGCTATACGATCCAGAGATCACCAAGACTGAGAAGAGGTACAGGAAGGAACTCAGAGAGAAAAAGAGGCTTGAAGCAAACCAAATCATTAATCTTGAAGGGATGGCAGAAGGATATCCTCCACCCTACAAGCCTCTTTATGAGTACAATCTTCCTCACTTGGATGATTGTGCTTCAAGTGTTGTTAGACCTCTTATCACGGCCACTTCTTTTAAAATATCGGAAGGTGCTCTGCGTGTGGTGAAAGACAATCAATTTGATAGATGTGCATACCAAGATCCTCACAGGCATATTACTCACTTCTTGGAGACTTGCGACCTGTTCAAAACTCCAGGAGTTTCAGATGATGCCTTTCGTTTGCGACTATTCCCTTTCTCTCTTCGGGATAAAGTACGCGATTGGTTAGACTTGCATTTGGATCGTGCTAGCATCACTACTTGGGAACAAATGGCTCAGAAGTTCCTCACTAGATTTTTTCCTCCTCAAGAAGCGGCACAGTTGAAGATAGTTGTCACTTCCTTCAAGCAGCATGATGATGAGTCCTACAATGAAGCTTGGGAAAGGTACAATGTGCTTTTGAGAAGATGCCCTTCATCCTACTTTTACTTGGTAACAAAGGTACAACACTTCTTTAATGGGTTGAAGGGTCGCTACCAGATGAACTTAGATGCCGCAGCTGGCGGTTCTTTCTCTTACAAATCAGCAGAGGGCGGTTGGTCTTTATTAGAGAAGATGTCCAGGAATGATTATAACCGCAGTACAGGCACTTCTAATGCTTCTGGAATCAGTACCGCGTCACTGGAGGCTATTCTTGAACAGAACACACTCTTGAAGAAGCAATGTAAGGCACTGTCTAGAAAGCTCAAGGTTAATGCAGTGCGAGAAGGCTCGCATCCGGGGTGTGATTTTTGTAATGGTGAACATGCCAGTGAGAGTTGTCCCATGAATTTTTCAAAGGAACATGTGGACTCGTGTCACAACTTTTATGACACAGTGCCACAGAATAACTATCAGAGGAATAGGCAGAATGACTACAATCAGAATCGGGGGTACATTAGGAGAGACCATCCGGGTTTCACTTGGAGCAACACTAGTGGTGGTCTAGCCGGGAAACAACAACATAATCAGAGGCCAAACTATGGAATTCAACAGCACAACACTCAACAGGCTCTCCCTCAACCTACTCAATTGCAAATCACAGATGGTGGGAAGCAGACTTGGGAAGTGGCCTTTGAGAAATTAGTCAGTCATACTAGCATGGCCATTGAGAAGCTGACAGTGCACATTGATACCTCCATTGAGAAGCTAGCAACTCACACAGGGTCAGCAATCCAACTCCTGGAAACTCAAGTATCTTAGCTAGCCAAACAAATGAATGAGCGTCTTCCAGGCACTTTTCCAGGCAACACAGAGAACAACCCCAAGGCCCAATGCAATGCCATATCCACTAGAAGTGGTAAAGTATTGGAACCAAAGGGGAATCCCTTGAAGGCTAATGAAGGTGAAACTACAGAACAACCACAAGAGGAGAATGAGCAAGCTAAGGAAGATGAGGTAGATAGTGAAAAGGTGCTGGAGCAAGGGGTAAGGTTGAAATTAGTAGATGAAGAATTCCGAAAGAAGAAGTGGGTTGAGCCCCAAGACCTTCCTCCCTTCATGAAGGTACCATATCCAGAAAGATTGAAGAAACCCTTGCAAGACAAGCAATTCAACAAGTTCCTTGATGTTTTCCGCAAGCTTCAAATCAACATTCCTTTTGCGGAAGCCTTGGAACAAATACCGTCCTATGCTAAGTTCATGAAGGAGATTCTCTCCAAGAAGCGGAAGATAGTGGATGAGGAAATGGTTGCTTTGACCGAGCAGTGTAGTGCAATTCTCCCAAGGAAACTACCTCCAAAGTTGAAGGATCCGGGCTCTTTTAGTATACCATGCACCATTGGAGAGATGACTATTGGGAAGGCACTATGTGATCTAGGAGCGAGCATCAATTTAATGCCCCTATCCATGATGAAGAGGCTTGGTATTAAAGAGGTAAAGGGCACATAGATGTCACTCCAACTTGCGGACCAATCAATCAAATACCCTTATGGGGTGGTAGAAGATTTGCTAGTAAAGGTAGGCAAGTTTATTTTTCCTGTGGATTTTGTGGTACTTGACATGGATGAAGATGCCAATATTCCTCTCATATTGGGTAGACCATTCTTGGCTACCGGAAGGGCTCTCATTGATGTTCAACTAGGAAAGCTCACACTTCGGGTGCAAGATGAGAAGGAGGAGTTTGATGTCTTTGAAGCTATGGAGCATCCAATGGAGAAGGCTAAATGCTATAGTGG